>JACCKW010000004.1:0-128357 GCA_013623355.1 Fusarium bactridioides | reverse complement strand
AATAAAAAAAGCTTATTTTATAGTATATTTTTATTCTAGGTATATATATACTTTTAACTACTTTAAAAAAAGAATTACTAAATAATAGCTTTTTCTCTATATATTATAGTTTATATTAAGGCTTATAACCTATTAAAGGAAGGTATAGCTCTAAGAGGTGTAATATATATATATATTAGGGAAGCTAGGGCCTGAGTAGGCAGGCTATCTAGAGAGATAGGTAGGGCCTAAGGCACACATATCTTAACAACGTAATCGGCATGAGCTACAAAAAACGAATGTCACGATACCATCAATCAACCCTTGTAGCTCGTAGGTGTCGCCGAGTCTACCGTTAGGCTCTGCTCTATACGAGGACGTCACATCGTAACAGTGCCGGAATGTAAATGGGGCTTTGTGTCTAATTACAGTAGCTTTCGCCCTCCCTAGGGGCGCTCCCTTGATCATGTTATTGTCTCAGTATAATTTCAACGAAACGACCCCATTCTTTTTTCTTCATGTTTACTTTCTTATCCTTACTAGAACATTATTATTTATTCTATAGATTTTCTATTGTGCTAGCATATACCACAAACAAAATGGTCAAGAGGTTCGATGGCCTGGAGTTTTGGGAGCAACGATGCAAAGCTCTCCAGCTGTCGCAAACGCCCGCTACTAAATCACCTACCGACAGCGAGCCATCCCTGTCGTTCGAGAGCCCAGAAATACCAAGCGTTGGGCCAGCATCACCAGCTCTATCACTAATCAAATGGCCGACGACGGCAAAACCGCTCGGAATCGTCGACGATTCCGAACCCATATTTATTAAGACTGTTTCTGCAGTCCACGACGTCCGCAGTTCCTTGTCCTTTTCGCCTTCATTGGACCAACACAGCCAATCTGCATGCGTGTTACGGCCAAGTAGCTTCGAAGGAAAGGAAGAGTTCCTCACTGTCATTAGCAGAGGTGGATCAGATATAAAAGGAGACAGGAGTCTGGATGATAGGAAATCACCATCAGCTGGCTCAAACATTACACAACTCAGACGAAGATCACCACTGCGACTCCAAACAACGAACCTATCTAAAATGGCACAGCGTCAACAAAGACACACCATGATGCCGAACCTTCCAGCATCAACTACCAACAATTCACCACTCGATCACAGACACACATTGAGTGCCTCTGCAGACTGCAACAAGTGCATCACCCGCCAAACAGACAAAGCATTCGAAGCCCTCACCCAAGCCCTAAACAACAAACGCCAAGACGAAACAAAACACCTAACAGTTGTCCGACCTACCATAGACTGCCGCATGCCATCGCTCAAGTCACCAAAACCAATTCGACCCAACATGATACGCCAAAAGACTCAGCAATGGGCAGAGACGCAAGAAGACCTTGATAGCTCAACAGCAAGCTCTCTATCAAGTCCGATGAGCCCAGTGATGTCAATTCAACTCTCGTTGGATGGGAAAGAATTGGATAAGTCTGAGATACCTCCGATGGGTTGTAATCTGGATCACGACTTGGGGGACTTTTTGAGGTGGGAGGCACGGAACGTATGTGCTTATGGATATGGTACAAATGGATATGCCCTTTCGCCGCAGAATTGAAAATGATTTAATGATGGGAGGATGATGTACGGTCAAATTGCTGGACATCCTATGACTAGAATATTCCCTAATAATACCTTTATAATTGATAAAATCGACCACTGAGAAGTGGGCGAGATCATTTTAGAATAATCCTCATCCTACTAGTGATCATCCATTGAAGAGGTTTATATATCTATTATAGTATCATGTAAGAAACTATAATCAGTTCTAGATTTTGTTAACGATCATCACGTTATTATTACTGTACTGCCAGCGGGATAGAATTGAAGACCCATTTTGTCGGCTATAATATACAAATTGGGCATAAACCCAATGACTTCATCCAATGATATTTGAGAACACTTTTCGGACCAAAGGACACAAGTCAACATCCAGCCTAGCTAAGGCGTAATTGGTGACTTTGGTCTGTACTTAGATCAATTGCCTGTCGGCTTTCCTTCCAATTACGTGATCTTT
This sequence comes from Fusarium bactridioides, assembly GCA_013623355.1. Classification (NCBI taxonomy): domain Eukaryota; kingdom Fungi; phylum Ascomycota; class Sordariomycetes; order Hypocreales; family Nectriaceae; genus Fusarium; species Fusarium bactridioides. The sequence goes on along the minus strand of JACCKW010000004.1, from coordinate 126,303 downwards.
TACCTTAATTCGACCTTGGTTGCTGAGTAATGGGAGTATCATCAAGTTGGATCATTGCTCCAGGTGAGGGGTCATGTCAATGACCTAACCACTATATAAAGACACCCGCATCAGTTGTAACAACACTCAACACTCACGATACAACCAACAATTAAGAATGGCCTCTGCAACTTCGTTCCGTGACCTCGTTGGAATCCCCGCCTCTACGGCCAGCCCCTCCGATAGCGTACTCATCATCATCGACGCGCAGAATGAGTACGCTGAGGGCCAGCTCAAAGTCACCAACGCTGCTGAGTCGCGCAAGGTCATCGCAGGACTTTTGGAGAAATATAGAGCTGCGAATGGGAGTATCGTGCATGTCGTGCATGATACACCGGAGGGCGCGCCTGTTTTTACCCCGGGGACTAAACTTGCTGAAGAGTTTGAGGAGCTGAAGCCCAAGGACGGCGAGGCTGTTATCCACAAGAACTTCCCTGGCTCTTTCACCAAGACGGATCTTCAGAGTGTTTTGGACAAGACTGGGAAGAAGAAGGTTGTCCTCACGGGATACATGGTAAGTCAATGGGTTATGTAACTTAGATGCAAGACTAATCATGTCAAGGCCCACGTTTGCGTCTCGACTACTGCGCGTCAAGCTGATGAGCTTGGCTTCGACGTCATCATCCCCGAAGACGCCGTCGGCGATCGCGACATCCCAGGCGTTGATGCCTCACAGCTGGTCAAGGTATCACTGAGCGAGATCGGCGATGCCTTCGGAACCATCATCAAGAGCAGCAGCATTGCTTAGAACTATCTATATAAGTGATGTAAACTTTTACAATCTATGTCATTACAATTCATTATACGTTTCATTCCTGCTTCTCTGAGAACTCTGGCTGTACAAGTTCTCTCCGTGTGAATTTGACGTTGAAGTCTGTCTGCTTGACGAACCAGGCGTTGATGATCCTCCACTCCTTGCTTGGGTCTTCAAAGTTAATCTGCTTCTTGTTAGTATTGAATCTATGCACGTGGGGATGATTGTAGCTTACCTCGAATCTTCTTAGAAGACTTGGCACAACCTTGTAGATCTCCAAGAGACTGATGTTCTTGCCAATGCATGTTCGGCTACCCATGCCAAACTGGAACATCATACCCGTCATCTTCTTGATACGCTTGTCCTCCTCCTCAGCATCGAGATTGGGGTCGGGCAACCAGCGCTCAGGTCGGTACTTATCAGTATCGTTTCCAAAGATCTCTGGGCGGTTGTGGATGATCCAGGCTGAGACACCGACAATTGTACCGCCCTTGATAAACTCGCCTCCAATCTCTGCTCCCTGGGGAGGAACAATTCTCTCCATAGGGAGGCCTGGGGCGGGATGCATTCGGAAAGCTTCCTGGACACAAGCATGAAGGTAGGGGAACTTCTGAGCCTCAGAGAAAGTGACCAGACCAGTTTCGTAGTCAGAAAAGATACCAGCCTTGGCAGCCTCATCAAGCTCATTCTTGAGCTTCTGGTAGCACTCGGGGTTTCGGAGGAGGTAGTAGAAGACGGCGGAGAGAGTAATAGCTGTAGTTTCCGAGCCTGCAAAAGCCATGGAGACAGCCATGGTCTGGACGAGGGTGTCTGTCATGAACTCGGGGCGGGCCTCGCGAGCGGCAATGAACTTGGAGAGCAAGTCCTGGCCGAGGGGCTGCTTCTTGAGATTGCTGGTGGGGAGGCTATCGACTGACTTGAGCTCTGGGATGAGACGTTCAGCCATGCGGGCGCGGGCGAAGCGTGCGACGGCGATTGTTGAGTCAAAGAGACCCCACTGGGAGAGCTTGAGGTAGATGGGGTTCTTCTGCAAGAGGAGATCCAGGAAGGGAATTTGTCCGACCTGAGATCTGTTAGTCAAGAGCTTGGATAAGTGAACGGACGACTTACAGGTGCAACATAGAGGAACAGCTTGCCAAGGTACGCGACAATACCCTCAACATCCTCATTCTTCTCAATGAAGCCATGTCTCTTGCTGTAAGTGATCTCGCCAATGACATCAAAGGCGTAGAACTGAAGCCACTGTGTAAAATCACAGACATCAGAACGCTTAGCAAACAGCTTCTCGGTCTGTTCCAGGAACAGCTCGGTGGTGTTATCGACGAAGGGTTCGTATTGAACCAGTGCGGTCATGGAGAAGGCAGAGTTGACACATCTGCGGAATTGAGAGTGGAAGTCATTGTCTGTTGTGCTGAAGAGAGATGCGAGACGGTGGCCCTTGACCACGGATTGTTGGACGATATAAAAGTCCGACTGAAGACAGTAAGCATGGAATTTCTACAGCCAAGTGACTGACATACCTTGACGTAACCCTTGCTAAGACCGTAGATGGACTTGAGAACAGCAGGGTCCGCAAACGACAAAACGTTTGGTCCCAACCTGACAATATCACCATGCTTAGCATGAAGTTTCTGCAGCGTCACCTCAGGTCGCTGTCCATAAACATCCCAGAAGCGCCACCAATCCGTCAAAGACGCCAAAAAGGGACCGGGGTATTTATTTAGACCATGGTGATATCTGTTCTTGACCAGCCACGCGACAGTCAGCGATGTAAGTACCAACACCCAATGCTGGGCGAGGGCACTGAGAAGAGTTTCAACCAAGCCACTGTGCATGTTGAAGGCACAAAAAGGGGCAATAAATTAAAAGAATTGTTGAAGAAGGCACTGAAGTGGTTTATTTCCTCATTTTCCTATCTAGCATACTCTCTTCTTATATCACTTTCCAACTTGGACCAGATCTTGATGACAGTCTCGGTCTTCGGGTACTCCAGGTTTGCCCCCACAGGTCATTCTGGGGTATTTGGGGACAAAATGATCCACCATCTCGGCAAGTAGACACGGCAAGTAGAGCTGATGCAGATATCCGAGCGCATTCTTACGTTTTGCTAAATAAATGTCATCATAATTATTCAGCTATAGCGTATTATCTGGAAAACAAGGCGAGGAGAGTTTTTCCCTGCGACATGCCTGCGTTGGAGCTAATAAACGTCGTCGGCAGATGTGGACGGGAGAGCAATGATAACGTAGATAAAGTAAGCAGGCGTTGACGATAACGAGTGTTCATTCGTACAGAGGAATTACGGCGTTCGGAGTTCGCGGAGGAGGGAGAGATTGCAGAGTGTGGACGTCGTCATCATAGCAGTCATGTCGCGTATATCACAACTGCTGCGTCGCAGAAATTGCCGATGCTGGGATAACAGAAGGTTTTGTTGTGTTGCATTGAGGCTCCTTTTCATGCCCTGTGTCTGGACTTTGTGCGCATTGCACATTTATCAGCTGCAGTTCATTATCTGTGACCAGAATTAAGTTTATTCTTCTTATCGTCTCTTTTCTCATCAGATCATGCTATAGAACCCCAGCTGTTGTGCCATAACTCTTCATTTGATGTCGGGAAATTTCGCGAGGCTTAACCTTCTTCTGCGCTCAATGCAATCGCTATCTGTCTGCCCTTTCGGAGACAAGACTCATCGGATGTACGGATGAGAACATAATGTATCCGTCTCAAAGCTGCCTCTTATATAGCATTTGCTATTAGACCTGACAGTTGGTCAGTGTACACTCGCGACAGAGGTTCCGGTCCTTCCATGCTTCTCTCCATGAAGTTTCGGATATACGGCAAGAACATAAAGTTTACTGCTCAGACCGTACTTCATAGCATTTAATGCTATCATCGGCCCGTTCCATGGTTTATGAGGCTCATGCCTCAAGTATATTAAGGCAATACTAAGAACTACGTTGGAATCTCTATTTATCCACTCGGATCTTGACGTTAGGATGATGGTCTACTTTCGGGGACTTATAAATGCAGATAGTATTCAGGATTCCAGCTATCGAGGTGATGTTTACACTGCCCAGTCGAATAAACTGACACTGACATCTCGAACTGAAATATCTGAATCTATTTATCCGCTATGATGTATCGCTCTAGTAAGGCTTTAACAACAGAAGCCGACGTTGCCGCAGCAAAGTCTTGCCATTCCTTATTCTTATGAGAGTCTGCATAGTCACAGACACCTTTCACCACAATACATGGCAAGTCTTCCCACAACCCAGCGCTCTCCATCTCAAATGCCTCAATGCCAAGTCGCTCTGCAAGTCCATCTCGATCCTGACTTGACTTGAGCACTGTATCCCCAGAGCCAAACCGCCCTAGAAAGATCAAAGGCTTTTGTGCCTCGCAAATGTTACCTTGCCCCTCTAAGAGCATTTTATTTTGCAGTCGATCTCTCGGTACGAGGAATTTCTCGTCACATCCCGCCTCGTCGCAAGAGACACCACGACAGCGCTCACATATCAGGCTTGGGCTGGTGAAGCACGTGCATAGCACCGAAGTGTCGATCTGATGCTGGTAGGTTGGTTCGTAAAGACGATCAGTAGCTGAGCCCGGGTGCTCATATTTTGGGTTGCCCAGTTGGATTTGTTGTAAAACCTCTGCTGATCTTTCTATAACATCGTTTAGAAACACATCGGTTCTCAAGTGAATAAGAAAACTGTTTATCAGTTTCCTCGCAGCATGTAGGGGCTGCTTAGTGACGAAGTTGTCTTGGTACCTTCTTCCAAAATCGTACTGTACCATGTTCGAACTGACTACAACGTCACCAAGAAGGACTTCTCTTTTTCCTCCGTTGGGTGATCGTACTTCTGGGATGCCGCCGCAGATACCAGCTAGGAAAACAATCTCTAACTCTGTATACGAACACTTCAAGCTGGCGGCTGCAGTTGCTGCGCTGGCCTTGCCCATACTAGATAAGAGAAGAACAACAACGTCAAGGCCCCCTAAGCGCCCATTGACGTAATGGTTTGGGTCACCTTTGATTTTACCGTAGTGGCGATGGTGTTCCTGCCAGGTAAAGTCAAAGAGTGACCGGACTGCGTCGAATTCTAACGGGAGGGCACAAATAATGGCAGCCTTGAAGTCGCAACGAGCCTTTGGAGGCTGGGCCTTTCCCTGGTTGGCTGTATTAGGAAGGGCTTTGGACTTGACAGGAAAGTCTTTGCCTAAGCCGGCTTGCCGTTGAAGTAACTCATCATATGCATCTGACACTTCTCGGGGCATGTCATAAATATGCGCAAAGTCATCATCCCTTTCCATTGTTGTGCGGGTTCGTTTGTTCATTGGTTCCATCGCTGAATCAATTCCCGGGCTTCCAGAGTGCTGGCGCGTTGAACCGAGATTTGGTGAGCAATTCTCCAAAGCGCTCTCAAGATGTTGAACTATGTGGTGATAGAGCTTATCTCGAATAGTTATATCTCCCAGAGTGCCTTCGGGATTGACGTTTTGAAGTTGACTATGAACGCTCAGGCACCCTCTAATGGCTTCCGTGTAGGAGTCCTGCAGCCTTGCACCTCGTTCTTGTAAGACATCCAGGCTTGATAATAGCTGGAGCCATGCTTGCTTATTCTCGTCACCATAGTGAGGACGAATATCTAGTGTAATGGTCTCTCCATCATCCAGCTCCAGCAAGATTTTTGCAAAGGAAAGCAGCACCGGATGTCCAATATGGAAGACTCGGAGTTTGGGGGAGCTGGGGATTTGAGAGGAGAATGAACGGTAGAAGCTGCCTCTTTCGGCGCGGCTTTGCAATGGCGCAAAAAAGCATATGTCTTTTGAATCCAGGCTAGCATCGAAGAAATTCAACAGAGAGTATCCCAGTTCGACAGCCAGCGATCTCTTAGCTTTGAGCGTATAATGAACTTTGGTATTTTGATTGTTCTGTTTCTGGGCAATAAGATCCTGAACTGTTTGACGCTTGAACATGCCACTTGTGATCCTTTCAGCCAGAGACTGGCTTGTCAAGTTATTGAGGCATGGATGGCCCGTGGCGTCATGAGGCCGCATTGGCGTCCGGGCACTTAAAAGCCGTTCTTTCTGCGGCAATAGTTGTAGCTTGTAAGCCATGCCAGAGACACTCGTTATCTCAGAACATAGGTCCACAATCTCTTTCTGACAATCCTGTTGTCTAGCACCTCCCGTCAGTATGGTATAAACATGTGTCGAAAGAGATGGACACACCTGCCAGATGTACATTGGATGCCTTTCCATTTCTCTGGCTCCTCATAATCCGAGCATGCCGATAAGAATAGCTGTAGTTCAGAAGACCTTCTCTGCACAGACATAAATGCTGCCATCTCCAGGAGAACTCTGTGGTTTGCTTTGCAACTAAAACGCTCAAAGACCAACTGAAATGTTTCAGAAGCCAACTCTCTTAGCTTCAAATCCTTCCAAATATCGCTCTTAACCCTCCGGGGAACATTAGGTTCTATTTCGTGAGCCTTCGAAAGTGCTTTCATGACCAGGCTATTGCATTCTCTCGTGAGAGCAAGGCATTTTGATTTCATATCATCTGCAAAGATAAATAGGTTCTGATCCGGGCCGCTTACTAAATTGAAGGGGCCTTCGTCGACCAGTTCGAGCAGTTCCAGAAAGCCCACAAGTCCAGATAAGGAAGGATATGTTCTGTTTGTGCCCGAAAGTATCATGTCAGAATTTACTGCTTCATCCAGGAAATTACATAACTGGTCGAGACTGTGCCTGAAAAGCTCAAATCGTTCCTTTTCCAAGTGGATTTTCTCATGTCTTATAAGGAAAACCTCTCTCAAATTTCTCTCCAAAGTCTCATCTTGTTTGTTTGTTGTGGATTTCTGCCAGCTGCGCGTTGATGGTTGACAAGGTGCCAGGTGAGATGCTAACGATTTGGCTATTTCCTGCAACAAGCGCCACTCGGGACTTTCAGTTGAATAAGGCATTATTGGATCTAGAATGAGACTTAGTGCTACGAGCATAAAATAGAGATGCTGATGCCCTGGCCATCTGAAAGGTCGATGACTCGATGGTCAGAAAATGCTGAGCTATCAAAATCAGGCTGTCAATCAACCTCAGCAATGCGGCTGGATTTAATGCATAAGTTTCCCCGCTCGCGGATTTAAGTACTTCCGCACATCATGAATGACTCAAAGGTCAACGGCTGAGGCTCTTCCGATATTTGCAAGGTTTTACGTTCTTAACTCCCAGAATTCCATAATGTCAGGGAATCAAAGCCATGAAAGTCACGATACGATTCGTATCCTCGTCATTGAATGTGAAACTCTACTTCAGAAAATCATTGATAGCGGCACTCAAATAACAGCAAACGGTCTCTTAGAGGATTACCTCCAACGGCTGTCAGCTTGGGCTGCTTATCTTGGAGTATTTGTTCGGCCCAGCCAGTGCCTCGACCATCGTTTAAACAATACAACTGATATTCGGGACCTCGCACTGCGCAGTCTGGACTCTATAGGAAGATCCTCAATGTCAAGTTTGTCGATGAATTGCTGATTGAGGAGGCTAGAAGCTGATCGCCGTTCAACAGTATCTCAGAACAGACACCAATCCGCCTTTACAGATACTGACGAGATTCAAGACGCTTTAAGCAACAATGCAGAGGACTTGCTTGAGATTGATGACGCCCTTGAGCAACTGTATCGACTTGCAAGTGTAATAAAAAGGTCATCAAGAAACGCTAGTGGGCCTAGAGCTAGGGAATTTGCCGGACTAGTGCCTGTTGACAAGCTTTTCGCTAGGACTATCGAATGTTTATACCCACAGGTTGACCATTCTCTACAAGAAGTCCTTTACGCCTCTATGTATGATCGATTCACCAAAATCACGACCTCAGACACTCGACAAACTACCCTGGCAGCGAGGCACGTTGAGCAAGTTTCCTTACCAACAAACTCAGAGGAGGACCAGAGGGCAGTTATGCCGTCTTCGAAGTCACAAATTCAACAGCCCAGACGTTGCGAATGGTGCAATGAACTGCTCAATAGCAAACATATGGATCCTGCTTACTGGAGGTATGTGTCATCCTTGGTCTCCACATTCTCTGCTTAAAACATAATTCAGGCAGCATGTGGACCATGACCTCAGACCTTACATATGCTTGGCTGAACAATGCACTATTACTGTGGGATACCCAAGCATTCGAGAGTGGTCAAGCCATATGCAGCAGCACAGTGAATTTTGGTATCGGACAGTATATTTACCAACGACATATATTTGCCCTCTGTGTGTAGACGCCATGTCGCCCTTTACCAACCGCGGCGAATTGCTACAGCACCTGGCAAGGGAGCATCAATCGGATGCCTTTGATTACGACCAGCTTTCAACAATTGCTGGTCAAAGCCAGGGGATCAAAGAAAGATCAAAAGACGAATGTCTTTTATGTGGATTTGTAATTGAGACCGAAGGCCAGAAGCATTTCCCCGCTCAACGTCAAAGCGAGTCGCGGCGCGAAGGAAACATGAAGAAACGCAAGACTAAGCGAGGCCCGTTCCATCTCATTGAGCTTTCCTCGTCTTCTGAGGACGAGGAAGACCAAAGTCACAAGGCGAACAATTATGAAACTATGACTCGCCATATTGCTACTCACTTACAGAGTCTAATGTTCCTAACCTTGCGTGTGGTTGCGATGCAAAAGGATATGGGCTTGAAAGATGAGGATGTGGCTGGAAGCAACGTTGGTACGGTTGATATTCGAGATTACCAGGATTCACAGCACTTGGACTATCCACTGTCTTTTGAAGATGAAAGCCCTCAGTTAGAGCTAGCCTGGCTTCCAGCTGTAGAGGCATACTCTTTTAACTTTGATCAACAACAGCACAAAGCGCTCAGGTATCCGGTTCTCGAACGTGAGGATATAATCAACACGTCTATGGAATCCCCCGATTCTTCGACTGTGCAAGAAACAATTATACATCTCGAAGCTCTTTTAGCAACCACCGAACAGAATCTCGGCTTTTATAACTTCTCAATAGGGGCGTTGGAATCAACTCGCCATCGAAATTCGTTGAGGCGTTCTTATGACGGCGGCGGCAAGAGCGGCTCAGTTTCACTATGGCAATGTGTAAGTTACTGATAAAACTGTATGAACATCGAGTACTGACAGTAATAAGTGCAATTGCGGCTGTGGCTGGCAACACGTTGCGTTGGAACCACAATGCCCTGGTTGCGGGATTCCCCGTTGTAAACAATGTTTACATCACTAGAAAGTATAAATGGCATTTAATCTAGATATCTTTTGGTCTTATATCGATATAATACTCCCAGGTTTATCTAATGCTCGTACAGTACCTGCGACTTACTAGGAACTAAGAATATAAGTGCCTCTATAACAAAGACTTGTTAGTAATAACTCCCTGCTTATATAATTGCTACTGCTGGTTTCTGCGCCCACGCATTAGTATGAACTAGTAGAGTAACGTGGTACTAGATAAAGAGGTAGTATGGTATTTCAAGCAGCGATCTCATTTTATCCCATATAATAAAAGAAATATTTAATTTCAAGACCTGCTATGATGTAAATTGGCGGCAGTCTCCTGTAAATATTGTAAATCGCTCTGCCAAAGGTGGTTGCAAGCTAGATGCACTTATGGCCTTGTGGCATGTCAATCAGGAAGCCTAACAACAGGTATCACTTTGCCAGAAAGCTAGAGACCTCAGTGCCTAACCGCTTCTGTTTCAAGGCCAACGTGAGACTTAAGAGACCTTACTTATTTCTGATGAAACTAAATAAAGAAAAGTAAAATAGTTAGGGAGAACCAAGTGAGAGCCATACGCGCACTGTAAGCTGATGCATGCTTCAGGGCTCCAGAATCAGAGTCCTCTTTATGCTCCTCGACCCGCTCCACAGCCGTTTCATATTCTGGCCAAGGTCTTTTCTCCTCGTCACTCTTACTATACTCCGCTCCAAATTCCCGGACAAAGCTGACTTCGCCATCGTATACCGCCGTACTCGCATTATCCCCTCTGCTGAGTATCTTGTAGCCGCAGGCCACAACCACCTCCCCATCCCAGCCCTCATCGTCACCTTTACAATCTTTGAGAACACCATTGAAACACTGCAATTCAGGTACAAATGTCCAGTAACCAGTCGTTCCATTTTCCGCTGTATCGTGCGGGTTGGTGAACGGAATCACGAGAGTTCTGTTCAAATTCACCCTCTGTGCTGTGGCTGGGTCTGCAGCATCTCGCACAATCTCCAGAAGAGCTGCCTTGTCTGAGATGGTGGCATTAATGGTTGAGTTGACGATGATGCCCATTTTGTATTGATCGTTGTTGCATTGATTCATGGGAGGACCATCTTCTCGGGCTTTTTCTGTCGTGCAGTTTATGTATGCTGATACGCGGACTTGTCGTCCGAGGGCGCTGTGTCCCTTCTTATCCATGATTTCAAAAGAATCGCAGCCGCGCTTGACCAACGACATAGATGCCGTTGGAAACAGCAAGAGGAGAGAAATGAACAACAAAAACATCATCATTTTGATTTAGGAGAACATCAATGCTTTTCGTAAATTTTCGGTTGGCTTCCAGGTATCACGCAGGCCTTTTATAGTTGCCCCTGCATTGCATTTGGCCCCCAAAGTGCCGTATCACAATTACCCGGAGCTCAGGATTCTATGACGTTGGCCAAGGATGAAAATGCAGGTCAAACAGGAAGAGATACCTTCAATCTGTCTATAATGACAACCAACACCGTAACAGGATTATGGAAAGGATTACCCGGAAAGCATTGATGTGCTGGCCTTTCACTCGCCGAGAAGTCTTTACAGGTCTGTATTTACAGTACGATGCGTCACTCTGCATGTACTCTAATAATGTAGCTTCGGATATACCCCACTATGCCAGCAATAAATCGCCGATCGCATGTTATCCTATCAGAGAAGTCTACTGGCTGTCGATCCCTACTTCGTATATTCGCCTGTTTTCATTCAGCTACAGTGGGGATTATCTTCACTTGCTATTGCTTTCTGGCAGTACGTGACAACATAACGATGGCTTTGGGTATGTCCACGTGATAACCTGAGACTAATTGGCTTGCCCCAGGATCCCGAGACTAACGATCCGACGGTGCCTGTTGCTCTGCAGGATGTTGTCATTCAGATAGGTAGTGCCAATCCTTTCCAAATTCCGGACGGAACTCCACACACAGACTCCGGGGTTCAGGCACTCACAAAAGCCCATTTTGCAGTTAGTATTGAGATTTTTATTGGTCTACCTTACGATATATCCCCTGCAGAACTCTCTGAGATCTTGAATCTCGAAGATAGTATCGACCGGATGACTTTCAGAATCTCGTCCACCTAATCTGTCGTTTTCCAAAACACGGAACTTGGCGAATGGAAACTAGAACGTCTGGGCTCAGCCGACTAACCAGCTATCGGCGTTCGAAAAGTTGGTGAAGCTTGTTGTTGCCACTGTCGATAATCAGCTTACCTCAGAAAAGGTGAACCTGAGTCCTTCCCAGAAGCAGCAGGTTCTTAGTCAGCGGCATAGAATATCCAGCACCGGCTTCACTCCTCAGTAATTACATATTGACGTGCAGAACGCGGACGTACTGAGTGCACCCACCATCGAAAGCATCACATATCAGCATTTGTGCGCACCACCGCCACATCCGGTCTTTTGAGGCCACGACTTCCATAGAAACAGTACAAGCAATTTAAAATGCCCTTGAAGACCACTCTGTAAAGCTTGCACGGTGGTGGTGGTCCTTGGTGCTAGGCATTCGAAAGAACTGTGAATCGACCGGGTGTAGCTGGTTAATGGGCCGTTGAGGAGAATTAAGTTGCTATGGCGGCGATTGCTCATTCAGGAGGGAGAATACTTTGTATGCGAACAAGAAGCATCTATGAATGACTGACAGAGTGAAGTAGCGAGCTGACTGTTGAGAAGAAGCTGCCAGTGTGACGGTGAATTGTTCTGATCTAGCTCAAATTCCTCATCGTATTCGTACGCTATGGCGTGATGGTGATGTGGAACCTAGATTACTGTTCCCCAGAAAGCCTAAACCTGGCAAGTATGGCGTGGGCTTAGTACTCACGCTCCCTATAATAGCTATTTACTATTCTCTCTTGCAGTGTAGTCACTGACAGGTTGGGCCGAGGGTGCTGAACAGGGTCTATATCTCCCCATAAAGAGGTCATATATAAGGGCGATATTAAGCGGAAGTTAGGCTACGCATACGTTATCCTAGTTCATAGGAATGATTTTCTATTTATGTAAATGTCGCTGTTAAGGTTCTACATATATACATAGGCATAAACTGGTGCAGTGACGTAGCCTGGATAAATAGCACCACTTTAATAAACAATTCAGAACTGCAACACCAACTAATTCCATATAATAAAATGATAATTCCATATAACAGACATATCAAAATGCAAATTGGCAGTATTTGTCTCATGGCGGGGCGGAGATGACAGGGTTCTTATCGTTTGATCTGCACGTTGTAACCTTGCTGAGTTGTCAGTCCCGCCGCTTTGGTCGTCTCTCGATTTGCGCTCAAACTTCTGAACCACCCCAGAATTACCAAGACATATACGCAAAATGGAAAAGACTTCAAAGGAGGCAGCTTCTTCGCCGAAGGCGCCCGTGGTATCGTCACCTCCAGCGGAGGAACCGCATGCATCAACGGAGCAGACCCCTGCTGAGCAAAACACCGCAGAGAACCCCGCCGAGCCTGCTGAAGATTTCCATAACCCTGACCATTGGGCCACCTTGAATGAGGGCGTATGTAGAATCACGTTCTCTTGGTCTTGGCTAATGACATTATGTAGGATGCGCCAGGAGACGGTGATGCTGATTCGGCGGTCGGAGATGATGTTGCTAGTTCGACTGAGTCGATTTCTTCGAGCATTCTTCACTACCGCACCATCCACGGGAGGACGTATCACTCTGAGAGGGGAAATGCCGAGTATTGGTACGGGAGCCCTTTCAAGTGTAAGCTTTGCAGCTGACGGTTTAGGACACCGAACGATGAGCACCATAACGAGTCTATGGATATTAAGTGAGCCAGTTTTTGTCTGAGATAGTCTGTAAGATCATAAGCTTACGGGACATAGTCACCATCTGCTGTCCCTCTCGCTTGAAGGGAAGCTCCATCTAGCTCCTCTAAAGGACGACATTCAAGTTCGTGTACTATCCTTGGGTATTGACAACATATCTCTGACAAGACATTCAGAAAGTCTTGGACATTGGAACGGGAACTGGTATGTTATTCAGAATATTTCCAAGCGCGCGAGGCTAACCGAGGCAACAGGTATTTGGGCCATGTAAGATGTCTTGACATGTGTAGGCCTCCGTATTTTACTGACCCTGCCGCAGCGATTTCGCGGATGAGTATCCCAATGCTGAAGTGATCGGAACGGATATCTCTCCCATCCAACCTGACTGGGTCCCACCCAATCTGAAGTTGTAAGTAGCCTGTGAGAGCCGATGATACGAGGTGTTCTGACAAGAGCAGCGAAATCGAAGACTGTACCCAAGAGTGGACTTATGACGCCAACTCATTCGATTACGTGCACATGCGCTATATGTACGGAAGTATCAGCGACTGGTCCGCCCTGTTCAAAGAGGCATTCCGTGTCTGCAAGCCCGGCGGTTGGGTCGAGAGCTACGAAGCCTCCCCTAGAATGGAAAGTGACGATGGCACTGTAACCGAAACCTGTGCTATCAACGAATGGGGAAAGTTCTTTATCGAAGGCGGCAAAAAACTAAACCGCACTTTTGAGATCATTGATAAAGATCTGCAGCAGAAGGGGATGGAGGAAGCAGGCTTCGTTGACGTGAAAGTTTGGGATTTCAAGGTATACTTCATCACTTATTTCTTCGTATGAATGACTGACTTAATCAATTCAGGCACCTATTGGAGGATGGCCCCAGGACCCTCGGCTCAAGCAAATCGGACAGTTTGCTCAGGCCGCGCTTGAACAGGACTACGAGGGTTATGTTCTGTATATGGCTAACATGGTTCTTGGATGGACTAAGGGGGAAGTTTCCGTGTACTGCGCTCGATTGCGACGCGAGATTCGATCTGGAAAGTTTCGCCCTTTCTATCGCCAGCGGGTTGTTTACGCAAGGAAGCCGGAATAGATACGAAGGCGCAGAGCGAGAGACTTTCCAATCTCAGGTAAGATGTGAATAAATTGAGAGCTTGGCAGACACGCTTTCACACTGTCTCTGAAGAGTATTCAAGAATATCCTGAGGATTTGATTGGCATCGCCACAGGTTGCATAATTCTTCACTTTTGCCATTGAACCATGACGAAATTTGATCGCACCATGATGCAGCAGCTCTGACATGTGCAAGCTGCAATGCAATTCACAAGCTTTCCAAAATGCATTAACCTCGGGATCTGTGATAGTCTTGGCTTGTGTGTTCTTATCTTGAAGGAACCGATATTCGTGGCCAGATTAAATCACGAGCTTTATCATATGACTTGACGGTATAACTGCTTCGGCCAACCCTACAGCACTTGTTTTTTTTTTTAACATCACAGTGGACCCCAATCTTTTTGTCGTGTTGGGAGACCCTCAACAAAACAAAAAAGCACGAGCCTCTGGATCAGCAGAGGAATGGGATACCCTAGACTGGGCTGTCACATGGATTATTCAGGCTCAATACGATACACAGCCATCACAAGCTTCGCATCGTCTTGGCAGGGTCCAAATGCGTGCTACTCACTCAGTCCACGTGGTGATGTTGCCTCATAAGGTAGTAAAGGCGAAGAACTGCCAAACCCGACCAGACTGGCGGTGCGTGACATGACAAGGAATCACTCGTCTTGGGGATTACGACGGCAAAAAAAGACCACTACTTCCAATTGCGGTAATAAGTGGAATGATCGCCAAGATTACGCCGCAGCTACGGGCCCGATACCGCGGTCTCCCTTGTTGCGCTGACACTTATTACAGAAGGCGGTGGCAGAATCTTACGGCAGAGTTGAGTGCCGAAGATCGGTCGTCAAGTGATTAAGAGCAGGTGATGGAGCAGGCTTAAGCTTAAGTTTATCATCAGATACAGTAATCGCGAGACTCCATTGTTGGCCGAGTCTGTGATCTAAGCTGAGTCGCTGAGTCACTGCGTCAACCGCGGCTTGGATCGGCGAAATTGACCTCTGAAGCCACTGAATCAATCAATCACAAGGCAAGGATTTCCACTGCCGCCCACTGCGTCATGTCACCATAATCAACACTATACTAACAAGGGTGCGTGGATCCTGCTGACCTAATACCCTCCGCTCACCAGCACCTCACCCCTTTTCCCCATTCAGTCACCTCGACTTTTTCACGATATCGATAAAATTCCAAGCTTCGCACTACGCTCCCACCAACACCCACCCAAACTCATTACATAAAAAAAAGTACATCATGCGTCAACCCATATCGACACAACCAGTCACCAATGGTGACGGAGAGGAATGGTGTACGTATATCCGAATACTCTGGTTGAGATTGTTACTAAGATTGAGTTAGATCTTCCCGACAAAATGCTCGCACGTGCGTTGAACCCATGCTGTAAAATAGCTGCGTACTAACAACACGTCTTCAGGACACCCCAGCAAGCCTCACATTGGCAGTGAGTTATATCCCAATCTGGAAATATTTACCGTGCTTACAATATCTAGGCTTGGAGGAGTACCAGCAGATGCATCAGCTCTCCATAACGGAGCCCGAAGCTTTCTGGGGAAACCTGGCCCGTGAGCTTCTTACATGGGATCACGACTTTCACACCGTCAAGAGCGGCTCGCTAGTCGAGGGCAACCCATCTTGGTTCCTTGGCGGAAAGCTGAATGCTTCGTTTAACTGCGTTGACCGCCATGCCCTCAAAGACCCCAACAGGGTTGCTATCATCCACGAAACTGACGATGGAAACGGCGGTCGCTCCATTACATACGGCGAGCTGCTCAAGCAAGTTAGCAAGGTCTCCTGGGTTCTCAAGGACCTTGGCGTGCGAAAGGGCGACACGGTTGCTATTTACATGCCCATGGTCCCTGAAGCTCTTGTCGCTATCCTTGCTTGCACCCGCATCGGCGCTGTTCACTCTGTTGTCTTTGCTGGTTTCTCAGCTGGTTCGCTGCGAGATCGCGTCGTCAACGCCAAGAGCAAGGTTGTCATTACTGCTGATGAGAGTCAGCGTGGCGGTCGAACAATCGGTATCAAGAAGATTGTAGATGAGGCGTTGAGCCCACTTGAGGGTGTTCAGACTCTTGTTTTCAAGAGAACTGGTGCCAAGGTCGCTTGGACTGAGGGACGGGATCATTGGTGGCATGAACAGACGGCCAAGTGGCCTAGCTACATCCCTCCTGAGGCCATGGACGCTGAGGATCCTTTGTTTTTGCTGTATACTTCTGGATCAACCGGTAAACCAAAGGGTATTTTGCATACGACTGGTGGCTTTTTGGTTGGAGCTGCTGCGACGGGGAAGTATGTGTTTGATATCCATGAGAACGATCGATACTTCTGCGCTGGCGACATTGGCTGGATCACTGGTCATACGTATGTGGTCTACGCTCCGCTCCTTTTGGGTGTCTCTACAGTTGTCTTTGAAGGAACACCAACTTTCCCTGATGTTTCTCGTTTCTGGGATATCATTGCGAACCATCAGATCACCCACTTCTATGTCGCTCCTACGGCTCTTCGCTTGTTGAAGAGAGCTGGATCTGACCCCGTCAACCATGACACCAGCAGTCTGCGAGTTCTCGGTTCAGTCGGTGAGCCTATCGCTCCAGAGATTTGGAAGTGGTACTACGATGTCATTGGAAAGGGAGAATGTCATATCGTTGATGTAAGTTGACCATGGACGTCCTTCATGGACGAAACTGACTGGAGTAGACGTACTGGCAAACTGAGACTGGCTCTCACGCAGTCACCCCTCTCGCTGGCGTGACACCAACCAAGCCTGGATCCGCTTGCCTGCCATTCTTCGGCATCGACACAGTCTTGATCGATCCTGTTTCTGGCGCTGAGATCCACGGCAACGGAGTCGAAGGCGTTCTTGCTTTCAAGACTTCATGGCCTAGCATGGCTCGAACTGTGTACGGCGATCACCAGAGATTCGAGGAGACATATCTCAAGGTGTATCCTGGGTACTACGTGAGTTTTCAATCGAGCCGAGTCAGTTGAGTAATGACTGATTATTCTGCAGTTCACTGGTGATGGAGCTGCCCGCGACCAAGACGGCTTCTACTGGATCCGCGGCCGTGTCGACGATGTAATCAATGTCAGCGGCCATCGCCTCTCAACCGCCGAAATCGAAGCTGCAATGGTCGAGCACGCCGCCGTCGCTGAATCCGCTGTCGTAGGTGTCTCCGACGAGGTAACAGGCCAATCCGTCATCGCCTTTGTCTGCCTCAAAGAAGCATTCCGAACCTCGGAGGAAGAAGTCCACGCCGAGCTCAGACTGCAGGTCCGCAACAACATTGGCCCCTTTGCTGCGCCTAAGAAGATCTTTATGGTGGTTGATCTACCCAAGACTCGGTCTGGAAAGATCATGCGCCGTGTTTTGAGGAAGGTGGTTATGGGTGAGCAGGATCAGCTGGGGGATATCACTACGCTTTCGGACCCTTCTGTTGTTGAGAAGATTATTGGTGTTGTGCATAAGAGCAGTTAATGGGTGGTGATAAAATGAGGGAAGCGATCGTGGTTAAAATGTTTCTTGGATGGGTCATGATTAGAGTATTTCTCTCAACCCACTGTCTTTATAACTTTTATAATAATTCAAGATAATTGGCTTGCAATTACCCAATTAGCTGTGTCATCCGTCTCAATATCCTCATCCAAGTCAAGAGTATAGCCAAAGAAGTACCTGCCCACGTCCAAAGCATGATCGTAACAAGTGACTAGTAGTTTGAAAACTGGATACCGGCCTTGATGTGCAAGCTGCACAAGTTTCTTAACCATCATCTCAGTTTCTTCCCCAAGTCGAGAAGTCTCATAGACCGAGATCTCATCGATAATGCAGAGTACAACATCATCCCGCGGTATTTGATCCACAACGCGTTTGAACACTGTGTAGAGGGTATGGAGTTCTAAGAGCTCCAGCTTTCGCCACTTGGAATCAGACATGAAGGACAGATCAACTGCAAGACATTTCTCTGTCATTTGACAGATTAGCTGGCCTATGATACTTGCCATGATGCCAACTGCTGATGCGAGAGGGTCATTAGGGTGGGAAGGTTGATGTTCTGAACAGAAATACTTGAGAATGAAAACAGGAGCAGACTCAGTGAGCCCTGTATTTGACATACGCGCCAGTTCAGCCATAACAACACTGAAAGGAGATACACCCTCTTTGGCCGAGAGATCTCCGCGACCGTTGACAAGTAGACGCGTTGAGACCTGAGTTTCCTTCATAAAGGTTTGGAATCTGTCGTGGCGGAGCATAGCCGCTACTCGAGACCTTGCGTGCTCGTTTAATTGGTAGTCAAACGAAAGAGTAGAAGATATGTCTCGATTCAAGGCTTCTCGGTTGTATTTGAGGCACCGGAGAAGTCGCTGTTTTGCATGCTCCATATCTGCTTTAGACAGCACTGGCTGTTGTAGAGGGCTTTGTGGAATGGTAGGAGTTGTGCTTCGGCTGATGTCTTGGTCTTGCCAGGATAAACGATCCACGTTTTGGAGATCGTAGCTAGAAACTTTAAGTCGGCTGGGATCGCCTTCCGGAGCAGAAGTTCCTGAACTCAGGTTAATTCAACACATATTCATAGACAGCTAAGCCTGCCGTGAAGCGTTGCTCGTGGGTAAAGATACCTGAATCAGCCGCCCGGAACCTGGGATTCGTCAACAAAAACTCCATCAGTCGGTGAAAGACTTTTTGCGTCTGCTCAGTCTTCTCATAGACCTTCATGACCATACGTGCTTGACACTGCGATGCCTCGTCATTTACAGCCTGAGCACACGCCTTGATGACCTCAACACTTTGGAACAGCTGTTCCTTGTATTCACCCTGCTGCATAAGGCTGCCAATGAACTTCTCTACAAACTGTCAGTGACAGAAAGCCGGAATTGATATAGTGACTTACTTGGCTTGCCATCAAGGAAGAACTATATGATCCGGTGCAGCAGGGTTAGGATAGCTCGGAAAAGCTCGATTGTGCGCTGTTCAAGGAACTGATAGCCCATTTGTCTGTACATGCCACTAGGAGTTTTTCAATCAATCCAGACGAGCCCATTCCTCCTTTCAAATGCAGACCCGAAAGGAGAGGAAGTATGGACGCCCCGACTGCACAACCCAAAACACTAGAGCATGTCGAGCAAGAAAAGACAGACAAGATCTCTGAAAGCGACCCCCTCCAGGAAGCCTGGGTTCGCCCGGCCGAGATGAATGAGCTGTTCACCACTGGAAGGATTCACGAAAATATTCAAGATGTCGGACGCGCTGAAAGGTCGATGTATAGCGGTCTCTGCAAGGAATTGCTTGTCTTCCGAACAGTTTCGATGATCTGGTTTTACCGAATAGCCACAGAACAACCGTCCAGGCATTAGTTACCACCCCTGAGAAGGGAAGGTCGCCACTATCGTCTACTCCTGAAAAACCAAGTATCGGATCTGTGCTAGACCTTGTTCAAGGAAAGGGTAGTGGACTTGTCATCTTGCTACATGGTCCACCCGGTGTTGGAGAGACGTCGACAGCGGAATGCGTTGCTGACGATACAAAACGGCCTCTGTTTCCTGTTACCTGCGGCGACATTGGCGAAACTGCTGCTGATGTTGAACATAACCTGCAAAGCCATTTTCAACTGGCTCACGAATGGAGTTGCGTACTACTTCTCGATGAAGCCGATAGAAGCCTTGTAGCTTGGTAGGCCTGGAAGCGGTCAATGGCAGGATAAGATGGAGGAAGGAAAGGGATCATGGTTAAAAGGTTTCTGAGACGCGTTGTAACTAGGGTATTACTCTCAAACCACTGTTTTTATAAGTTGTAATAATCTCATAGAAGATAACACCATATATCATAGGTCACTTATCAATATTTAAACTCTTGATCTCAATTTTGTGTCTATAGTGTGCTTGTGCAGGTCTTCAAAAAGATAGAGAATATGTGTTTGGGTTATTATCGTCTATAAAAGACTCTTGCTATGTAGCCATGGAGTAACGACAAAATTCAAACCTTGCCTCAACCAATCCTCATCAATGGTAGCCTTAAAGTCGAAGCCATGGTCTCCAGGTCTGATAGCCAAATGAATCTGAGTACTTGGGTCAAACCGCTGCAGGTGATCTACTAGCTTCTGAGTACCATCAACCGGCACCGCAGTATCCCCCTCGCTGTGGAGCAGAAATAGAGGCGGAAACAACGATTTCTCACAGTTTGCAGAAGTCAAGGCCATCTTCTTGATGCGATCGAGGATGAACAAGTCAGGGTCCTGACCGAGAAGTTCCAGATACCGGCCGTTATGCACAACTGCCATGGCTGAGTCAAGTCTCACAGGCGGGTCTGCCTCGGTGATGGCAGGCTTCACTGCGGTGGTGGAAAGGAACTTGTTGACATCTTCGTTGGCATAGTTTGGTACACCAACGATTGACTTGTCGTAGGACTCGGTGAAGTGAGCCGCTTTCACATCGACCATTGGGTAGAGAGCTATAATCGCCTTGGGTCTCACAAAGCCTGCCAGCACAGACTGTAGAGCCAGATATCCGCCTGCAACCAGATGATCCGGTTAGTGAATGGTGCATGAGTTGGCATTATATGATTCGAGCTTACCGGCACTTTCACCAACGACGAGCGTTCTGATGAGGTTCAGTTGAAGCTTGTGCTGCCCAATCGCTAGGAGGTGGCGCGAAGGCCCTCCAGAGTGCACCCAGTTCCAAAAGTTTCCCATGTCATGAATGATATCCCGACCTTTCACCTCAGGCAGAAGTCTGTAATTGGGACTGATGATAATGGCATCTTGCTCCTCTGCAAAGTCAAGTACCCACTTGGAGAACCAAGCAGGAAACAAACTTGAACCAGTGATCTGATAAAGAAGTCAGCTCAATGTTCAGTGCTAAAATGAGGCTTGCATACCAGGAAACCGCCGTGGATTCTGACGATGACTGGTGGGTTCTGGCTTTTGAGGCGACGAGGAATTAAAATGTCAACACCGATGTGTATCCCTGCAGACTCATAATATGTTCGAGTGATGGTGAAGGGATCGAATATGTCGCTCTTGACACTGTGCAGAACGTCGATGAGGGCGTTGAACTGAGCGTCACGCTCTTCAGACTGAGAGGCCATAATGTCGCTGGGTCAGACGATGGCACGAGCTCCGATTAACGGACAGTTCAACCGCCTTGGCTATGTAGTTTGACTAGAGAGCGAATGCGGCAAAATGAGCTTGTCTGGCTCTCTAAGTGCTGTTTAAGGGAATAGGTAACTGCTAAATCAGGTTAGTTTAAGAGACACCATCACTAACTGCAACCCCGCTTTGTGACTATGATATAAAGCATAAATTAGTTACAATAAGCATTCTGGCTTCGATTAAAAGAGCTTCGTTTTCTTGAAGTAGGTTAGCGGTCTGTTTAACATTACTGGGCTAGGAGGGGAAAGAAATCTAAGGACCTTGATCCTAAATGATAAAAAGATTTAGGTAATTTCGGATAAGTTTAGGATATCTTTTACTGAGTTTATTTTTTATGCTCTATATTTAGGTCTGAGCTTTTTTACCTCATGAGGTCAAGCTACCTAAATCGCAGAGTCGGCTCAATTGAACAAACAGAGAGGGCTGGGCTGCTTGGGGCACAATAAAATGCACATTAAACGAGGTGAGGAATTAATGTTGTCGTCTTCGCAAAACAAAAAGCCACTTTACAGCTGTTCCAATTCCCTGCACAATTTCCTGAAAAGATAGCGCTTGTAGCACTGCACCTCTGGCTGATGTCTGGGGCTTAGCAGACCACTTGGTTCCCCCAGACCAGATTGAGTCGTAGTGAAAGTCTTCGGTACTTAACCCCTGATATCTGCCTTCTGATTGATCTGTTTGTGCAAGCACTTCAGAACCCTCGTTGCTACGAGTCTGGTTGTTCTGGTATGGACGATACGGGAAGGCGTAGAGGTGCAGAAAGGACACGAATACCATCTCGATACATAGAAGTGTATTGGGGAGACCAACCGCCCAAGATGGGTAGGAGATATATGCGGTAGGCTTCACAGGTCCACCTGGCTTGATGAGAAAATTGAAGATGAACTACAAGAGATATTGATCAGTATTGTTCTGCTGCAAAGGGTTGGCCATGCTAAAGAAAATCTGTAAAACATACTGATTGTATGTAAAACACCAGAATAACTAGCTTGATAGCCAGAAATTTCAACATGGGTTGATGTTTAGCAATTTGGCGATGGACCTCCTTGTAAAACTGAAGCAGGCACATCATGGCTGAAACCAGGGATATAATCTCAATCACCATTACCTATAAGCTTTAGTATTATGAGTCAAGAAGCCCAAGGGCTCTTACCCAGATCTTGGCGTGAGCAGCACTGGTTGATTATTTGCAATATACGTCTGCAGCTTCAGTGATGCATTTGACTAGTGCTCCAAGAAATTTAACAACGCAAAACTGCAGCACACCAATACAAATCATCTAAGCAGAGAGTGATTAACAAGACGGCAGTGGCTATACACAATAACATGCAAAACTCACGCTAAACCATCTATAGCCACTTGAAGCCTTTCCTGTCTTATTGCAAAAACAGTAAGCAAATAGACGAATAGGGGTATCCAGGGCTTAGGCCGAAGCTCAGCAAGGTTAGCCTGCAAGGTAGCCTTTTTGATCTTCATCTCATTAACATGTAAACTAAGCTATATTAAAGAAGGCGCCCAGTTGGATCTGAGCTTCTTCTACTTTTGTATAGAAACTGAATCCTAAATACTCCCTCTTTAGTTTTACTCTCGCTCAGGATCATCGGATTTATCTCCTTGTCTGTTTCTGACAAAGTCGTCATTGCTGTTAAGTCCGGCTGCCTCTTGGTTATCTCAGATGTATCCGAGAATATAATCGCAACCTCATCCACAATCATGCCGCGCTTACACGATCTATGAAGAAATTTGAGCAGGATTCCAGTCACTGGTAAGAGCAGCGTCACTCCGTACCAAGCATAGAGCCTGATCAAGTCAACCGAGGCTCGAAGGCGACGTTGAGCTGGTAGGAGAGTCACTTCTGTGGTATCCTGATCGTCGTAAAGAGCGTGAAGTGTATCCCAGTTGGCAAGGTATGATATCCGGATTAGAGTTTCGGTATAGTTGTTCAGATTCTCCCAAGTTGGCAGTTGAGACGTATTCATCACAGCAACCTGTGCCATGGTGTCTGGTAGTAGCCATAGCGCTTCTCTGGTCCAAATCGAAGGTTTCATGGCGCCCATAACATCGGTATCCAAGACTGTACTATTCCAAGGGTTGTACTCAATAACCTGGGGAGTGACAAACTTGGTTCGAGGACCTATGATGGTTCCCGCAGTAAAATTAACAGTTCCCCAAGCAATACAGGTCTCATTCACCTCATTGTTATTACCAGGGAAAGCTCTTAAATGATCGAAGCTGGAAGAATTGCCGAAGGCGTTGGGCTTGATAGTCTGACAGCCGATTGCTTGCTGTCGGCTGAGAGTCATAAAAACGGACATACTCCCAGTCCATTTAGTCGCTTGAGGGAAAGCAGCCTCCCACTTGCTATGGTCGATGTTCACAATCTTTTTGGTCCTCCACGTTTCTCCAGGGTTGAAGATAAGTCCGACCCCAGTGCGAATATAATCGAAAGGTGAGTCGTTAACCAAGCTTAGCTGACTTGCATTCTGCCGTGCGTATATCGCCGTCTTATCCGGGATGTCGCCTATCTCCCATGTAATATTGTGAATTTGTATGGATGGAAATATCGCATTCAAAAGTGTCGAGTTAACAGAGGCTGTAGTGGGCATGACGTGTCTAAAGGTACCCTGGTGCTGCAAATCCTCGGCACCCCAGGCTCTGCTCGCCATTCCTCCAGCCGTACGAATGGCGATCCGTCTGTTCGGACTCTGATCGAGGTACCAGTACCAGCCACGAGCTCTCGCAGTAGGCTCACCACTGGCAAGCGTTATCGGTTTCCCTTCCTTGGTTGCAGGACTCCAGTCCACACTGCCAAGAATAACAGGTAATATGAATGGCTGAGGCATAAGCAACAGGAAAATCACCGCAACGAGCCACTCCTTTCTTCGTGGCCAGGACCTGAATGAGGGTCGGAGGTTTAGATAACTCGAGAGTTGCTTTATTTCGATACCTTGGGTCTCCATAGCAATGAAAGAAAGTCGCCATCCTATCATACCGGTCCATAATAAGCGCAGGTAATCGAGAACCTTGGTGGCAATGGATAGTATCGTAGTGATATCGGATGATCGCAAGACTATGCCTTCTTCCTGACGTCTGGGTTGTTCTGGATAGGCTAAGGCGTGGTATCCGTTAATAAATAGAATGGTAAGAAGCATTAGAAAAAGACTGAAAAGAGAGTGCAAGAAAAGTGGGAACCATATTGCTTTGAATCGTCGTATTGTGGACTTGCCTTGCCGATGAAAAGGTCCCTGATTTGTAGACTGCTTAAAATGTCTGTCCATCTCGTAAAAGTCGACAGTGGCTCAGATTTAAGATAGCCTAATCATAACATTCTTGGAATAAAAGCTGTGCTGTTGCCCAGTTCTGTTCGCTTTATATTCTTAGAAACATAAGGTAGACTACGCAATATTTTAAGATTTCCCTTGGCAAATCCGGTGGCTTAGAAAGTCCTGAATTAAAAAGATGAGGCCCGCGATATATCAGGCCATTAATACGGCCAAGGCTTGAAATAGCCATTTTCATTGGTGTTCATAAGCGCCCGTATATTTATTGCACACAAATGCGCGCCCGTATTTAGTGCAAAAACAGTCAGTTCTGGTTGCCTTTTCGGAAACTTACATCAGAATGACATAGGGCATATGATCTGGTCGGATGCCTCCTTCAGGTATGCGCGTTGAGGCTTCAACCTTCGCAAAGGATTGGTCCACGTAAGGCTCAGCTGAGTACAAGTGACCAGGCAGTCGGGCCTGGGCCTGGACGATTCACATTTCTCACTCTTGGCGCGATAGCGTTGAGCGGCAATCCTGCAGATGACTCGGTCGAGGCCTTGCATGCAATTATTTGCCAAGCATTGGTAATCTTCTTAAATCCATGATGCTTAGAGTGTCTAGGTTACATGGCTATCGTCAGGCACTAAAAGGCTTAACAGCCTATACAATCAATAATGGACTATATATACTTCACTAAACAGGGTGCGGTAGTATAACATAATCGTGCAATCAACTATCCGACCAGTCAGTAACTAGGAGTACATAAGTAATAGATAACGATAACATTCTAACTGCCATCTCATGGCCTAATCGCCTAAGAGTGATGGCCGTGATGGACTTTTTATATTAGAGTCCTGTTCGACAAGCCTGTTTACGTTTTATATAATCCGTGCCTGAAGAGGATTCTACACTACCTACGCTGGAGCTTGTTAATAATGCTGCAAACTATGATAGTAGCCTATAAGATGATTATAATTAATAATAAGTTATAACTAATATATACTTTAAATTAACTTTAATTACATTACTATCCCTTAATTGTATAAGTTAAAGTAATACATTTATTACTAAGGCTTATATATAATATAAAAGAATATAGTAATAATATATATTTTATAACAACTTGTATATCTCAGTTTCCACCCGTTCCGAGCAGTCAAGTACCAAAGCATCTTCACCTAAAGTTAGCAAAGAACCCCCCCTCTAAATGGCCTTTTTTCTTACCGCCATATGGAAGAATCTGACTAGCAATAAGAGCGCCGATATTGTTCTTGCGATCAGCGAACCAGAAGAGATTAGCCAAGCCTTCCCACGACGCTGAACCAGCCGCACGGCCGGTGGACTCGGGGAAGTGATTAATGGAAAATGATAAACCCCAGCCCTCGGTATGATCATCTGGCATTGGGGTCAGGGGAGTTGGGTTCGCTAGCTCTGGTTTGGCGACGGGGACACTGATGTTGCTGAAGCGTGGTTTGTCGGGGATTTGATCGGTGAACATGTCTAGTTAGTGATGTCAGTGCAAGCTGGGCAGACTATCCTGCAAAACAGGCCAAGTTTACCATTGACTGTCTCCGGCTTGAGGAGCCGAACTCCTGATTTGGCATCTAATCCGTGGTTCAGAAGCAACGATATAATTCCTGTAATACAATGAGCAAGACATGAAGCAAGACCAAGGGTGGCTGTAATTACGTCCAAACTCTGCTGGTCTTCCAAAACATCCATGACCGCCTGCACATGGAACCTTCTCGCCATCCCGAGCAAGGAGCGGACGTCGATAAAGGTGGTCTGTAGTACTCAGCTTGCCACTTGGGCTTCTGCGATGCATATACGCCAAGTTCGACTTATCCTCTGCTGACGGATGAAAAGTGACATGGTCCATTCCTAGCGGCTGGAAGATATTCTCTTTGAAGACTTCCTCGAGTGACTTATTGTATATGCGTTCAATCATAACGCCAACCCAATCCATTGAGATGCCATATTGGAACGTCTCGCCAGGCTGATTCACTAGAGGCCGATTTGCTGTCTCAATTGCTTCTCCCGAGAAGTCATCGAAACCAATTGGGCGACTGAATTCGGCCAGTTTCTCATTTTCAAAAGCATATCCGAAACCAGCTGGTCACTCATCAGTGCTCATATTTCGTCACCTAGTGACTCAAGCCATACCTGTGTGAGTGAGAAGCATCCGAAGAGTGATTCCCCTGACTTTATCAACAAGCTCAAGCTTACCGTCCTCATTTCGAGTCAATACCTTGACATCGCGTAGCTCAGGGCAAATGGCTTCAACTTGATCTGCATCATCTAAACGTAACTTCCTCTGCTCGACAAGTTGCATGCACGCGACTGATGTCGCCAATTTTGTAAAAGATGCCATGAAGAAAATAGTCTCTCCTGACATAGGGCTTTCTGAGGTGACTCCCCTCAGGCCGGAGTAATGTTGAAAGATCGGCTCGCCATCGTTTCTGAAGGCGGAGTAGACAAGGCCTGGGATCTTGCTCTCGACGCCCCCTGTCGTGTACTCGTCGATAATACCACGAAGCTTGGATTGGGTATCCTGTGATAGTACAGACATGATTTAGGGAGTATGATCTGGATTCCGGAATAGTCTAGATCGGATGGTATCGGGTCTGGTTGCTTATGGGCTGTCAGTTGGCCGCAAACGCTCGACTCTATAGTGTATAAGAACAGCTTTGCCGATCTGGCTCCAACCTGCCCTTCGTGCGAATTGAGAAAGGCCCGAAGTAGTAGCAACACGCCTTTTCCAGTTCTGGGAGCGGAAGATGGTTTAACTCAAGGGAGCCAGAGAAAGGTGCGGGGATCAAGCACCAGGAATGGAGTTGAGGTTATTACCCAATTAGGAATAAAGTTAGACTGCACGCGCGATAGGCTACAGAAACTAAATACCATTTACATACAAGTAAACAGACCGTGTAAGTTTATCTGGAGATAAAACGGGGACTCGGCTAGCTCTTGATAACAGATTAAATTTCTCTACAGTGCAATCTTAGCAATCATTAACCCGAGTTGCAAGCATCATCATTGAACAATAATCAGAAAACTTCAATACGTTATCACCATGTCTTCGCCAGCTCGCTATCAGTTCCTCCCCGGCCCAGTAGGAGAAATGCTCCGCTCCGCATCACTCGCAACAACCGCTACGATCCCACTATCAGGCCCTCTCGTCATAACGACAGGCCATGTCGGGGTAGACATCAAAACGGGTCAACTCGTCACTAGTTCTATGGACGCCGAGTTCAACGCAGTGTTTGACTGCCTTGACGCAGCACTCAAGAATGCGGGTGTTACCAAAGGCCTCGCTTCAGCTCATAAGCTGGTGGCTTACTTTACCCGAGCTGAGGATGAGGCTACGCTGCTTAGTATCTTTCGCGAACGGTACCCGGGACATACCCCGACTTTGACCTCGGTTGTCGTGGCTGGGCTCGTTAACCCGGGGATGCATGTTGAAGTACAAGCGGAGGCGATCGCTTTCTAGAGGGCCCATGGGATGTTATGGTGGATCAACAAACAGAAGGAATGAACAGCGATAGACGAATTAGCATAACAAGTACATACACATGTCAACAGATGCCAAAGTTGATAGTGACATATTCCACGCAGTCAACTTTTCTATTTTCGGCACTACACAAAATGCTGAGCAACCATCTATTCTCGATCGGGCATGTTTCGGTAAGGGTTCTTGGGGTCCGCCAACTCCTCCTCCACACTCTGTATCGTCTTGACAACCTTTGCAGGGGCTCCCAGGGCGATCGAGTAAGGCGGCAGACTCTTAGTAACCACCGCCCCAGCGCCAACAGTGCATCCTCGGCCAATGGTAATACCAGGGAGGATGACTACGTTGCCACCGATCCAGCAGTCGTCTTCAATGCGGATGGGATGTCCGAACTCGACGAACTTGATCCTGGACAGCACGCTCGTCTCGTGGCCTGCGGTGTAGATGTGTACGTTGGGACCCATCTGGACGCGGTCACCGATGACGACGAGGCTAGTATCTAGAATGGTCAAGCTGGGAATTATTTAGTCATTGTTCCACCCACTCATACTTTTAGACTTACCCAAAGTTCATGAAGCAGTTCTCGCCGATCGAGACATTGCTGCCGTAATCAGGCATAAAGGGCGTCTCAATGTACGTCCCCTTGCCGACCTTTCCGAGCATCTCCGAAAGCATCTGAGCGCGCTTGTCGTCGATCTCCTCGCGAGTGCCAGCGCTGGGATCAAGGTTGTTGTACTTGTACGCCAGACAGCGCGCTCTATGGCGGCCATCCAACAGCTCGGGGTGCAGGGGGTTGTAGCTAGCCTCGCGGTTAGAGAATATGCACTGGCGTAGTATCGAGGTGTAAAGAGTACTTACAGCATACCAGAGATCATCTTCTCATACTCATCACACCAGGGGGTTCCCTTGAGGCCCTTGGCGAACTCGATGATCTCATTATCTTTCTGTTGCTTGGCCATGATGAAGTAACGTGGCGTTTGAGCAGTTTGTAAAACAGGGCTATTAGATAGCAAGTGATAGGGATGTGAATATCTAGACCAAAGTTGTACTGTCTGATTGTCGAGGTAGATACGGAGCTGGTACCTGTTCAAGTTGGAGAAACACGTCTCATCTTTTAAGCGTGGAGAAGGTGAGGGCTTATTACCAGAAACGGAGTTGAGACATGACCCACGAAAATTTAGGTCTACCCCGCACAGTGCTAACACACACACACTCTCTCTCTAGCTTATCGGCAAACGCCGATTCTTGAGTGATGCACTGCGATGCCGAGATAACCCAACTCGACGGGCTCCATCATTTCCCCCGCTTTACGATGCTCCCCCTGTCGTTCTCATCAAGAATGGCATGCTCTACACACCTGATCGTGGAGTCTTGCAAGGAATCACAAGAAAGAGTGTCATCGATGCTGCGCGATCTTGCGGCTATGAGATCCGCATTGAGCATGTTCCCGTCGAGGCGACTTATCAAGCTGACGAGATTTTGATGTGTACAACTGCTGGTGGCATCATGCCTATCACTACTCTGGATGATAAGCCTGTGAATGATGGAAAGGTTGGACCTATTACGAAGGCTATTTGGGATTGTTACTGGGCTATGCACTGGGAGGATGAGTATAGCTTTAAGATTGATTACTAGGGCTTTGTTCAAGATAGGCGTAAATACTGGCATTAAATAAAACGAATCTTATCTTATATCAAACCTAACTGAACTGCATACGACCCTCATAAGTGAGATGATTCTGAAGATGCCTCGCGTATAATGTCTAAGTTGTTAGCTAGATGTGTTATTTGCAGTTGAGGCTCGTGACTGAGAGTTTAAATCTGCAGACAGAACTTAGAAGATGTCTTGCGTTCTTCAGAAGCTGTATATATAAGGTTAACAGACTCTGGTGATCAAATCACGTAAATCGCCTCTAATGGCCTTGAGACACCTTGTCTCGACCTCTGATAAGAGCTAACCTCGAATAACTTTGCAACGCCGAGCTTTCAAACCTTCCTTGAACGCAATCATCGTCTCATCCATTTTCCGTCGCCACGCTTTCTCAGCATTGCCGTGCGTATCCATACTTACTCCGGACTCAAGTCTACCAAAATCAGCACTAAGGAACTGGGCTGATGAGGTTATTGGTCTAGCTTGAGGTGCCAGACTACATATCTAAGACCCAAACAGGCGAAGTCTCAGTTTGGTGTTAGTGCATTCCTTGGTCACGCTTGGTGGCAGTGATGGGGCGATATCGTTTGGGTTGCCGTATTTCCTATTCAGGTAATAACCTCTACAAATGTCTCGACTCTGCGGCTAGTCTACGCTTTCTGGATTCCAGCCTACCATCTGGGAACTGCCATGTATAGCTTCAAATGAATGTCGGTCCCTCCGTAGTAGACATGTAACATCTTGTGAATTCTTCCATCAAGCTGCGTCACATCACATTATCTAATTCACAAAGACAACATGAGTGCACAGGATAGCATCGTCATCTTGGGGTAAGTAGTTAACGCGGGACACTTCAGACGTCTTACGGTCATATACTGACATTCATACAAGAGCAGGCATCATAGGCCTCGACGTCGCTCTTGTCCTGGCAGAAAGAGGCTACGGCAAGTCCATCACAGTCATCGGGGAACATCTTCCTGGAGATATGGCACTGAGCTATACTTCTCCATGGTAAGCAACACCACTTGACAGCGCTGTACTTGCTCATACTAGCCTCACTATAGGGCCGGGTGCAACTTCTCAGCTATCTCTGGTACAGATGCCAATGCCTTGAAATGGGACAAGGCCGGATATTTCCATCTGAGCAAGCTGGCTTCTGAGAGACCAGAGCAGTCGTATGTCAAGCGAACTCCTTCGATGGAGCTTTGGGACGATAATGTTCCTCGTGATAAGATCCAGGCAATGTCTGAGTATCTAGAAGATGTAAGTTTAAGCCCGGCAGTCAACTTCTCCAACTAAGACATTCCAGTTCCAAGAACTAGCTGCCAATGAGCTACCTGAAGGCGTCAAATTTGCTGTCTCCTTTACTACTCTGACTATCAATGCACCCAAGCATCTGCTCTATCTCTATGAGAGATTGAAGAATGACCGTTCTCTAAAGGTCATGTGACTCTCGGGGGGTACATGCAAAAAGGCAACGCGTAAGCTATCCGTCTCTATCCGTATCGCGTGCTTTACACTGTGGGCTAACATTTCTTCTCAGTGATGGTGCCACATTCGTACGAAACAGAATCCATCTTGGAACGCACCAAGGAACTCAGTGACGAAGTTAGGAATGGAAGTCTAGATGTTCTGGCAGCTTTCTCAGGACTTCGTCCGTCACGCGGAGGCGGCGCTCGAGTAGAGAGGGAAGATTTGACTGTCGCGGGACAAAAACGCACAGTGGTTCACAACTACGGTGCAGGCGGCACTGGGTTCCAAGCCGGTTATGGAATGGCTTTAGATGCCGTTCGTGCTGCCGAGCCTGTTCTGTCCAAGCTTCATACCGATCCCAGATCGAAGCTGTGATCATCTTGGCGAGACTATAACAACTTCACGCGAAGGTTCATTGGAGTCACTAAGGAATGGCCACTAGAAGCATGTGAAAGAGCCAGTATGTAATAAACAAGGAAAGATGTACTATTGTATTGACAGTATTGCTTCTAAGCTATGTTCTTTTCGTGTGCGAATATGATAATATCTAAATACAAAAAACAAGTCATGTAGGTCGTAAGGTGCTCAGTCTAAGTCAAGTATGCAGTCGTTGCTCTCATGGTCCCAGACACTTTGAGATGCATGTAGGTACATAGGAAATCTTAAAAGAAGTAAACAGGATAAGGAGGCTTCTCATAGCTAGCCTTGGAAGTAGTGGTGTGCTCAGCCGCCTTGGGGGTCGAGGTAGGAGTCTCGTAGAGCTTGGTGGTAGATCGGATGAAGGTGGTGACCGTTCCGTTGCCAGGAGCCAGGTGGGTAGGGATGGTAGGAGGAAGACCCTTGGTAGGAGAGGGATAGACGTGAGAGTTCCACGGCTGGATATGGGTGGTGGCTGTGGCGTACACGGTGGAAGAGACGGCGCCGATGGGGCAGTCCGTAACCGTGGGAGGGCAGGCAGTGACGGTGAAGTACTTGGTGGTGTAAAGAGTGGATGTCGAGTTACCAGGAGGGTAGTATGTGGCACCAGGGCCGGGAATGACCTGAGTCTTGGTGACGGGGCAGAGAGTGGTTGAGAGAGCGATGGTCTCGGTGGTGACATGGGGAGTACCAGGGCAGTTGGCAACGTGGGGAGCGCAAGCAGTGACGGTTCGGATGTTGGTCGTGTAGACGGTGGAGGTAGACCAGCCGGTTGTGACGACGTGCTGAGTTGGAACGGGGTAGGTCTGGTGGTTGCCACCGGCGGGCTGAGATGGTTGGCCAGGAGTGCTGGGCTTGGTGGGAGAAGACTGTTCCTCGGTAACTGGGCAGACGGTGGTGGAGATGGCGATGGTCTCGGTGGTGACGTGAGGAGTGGGGGTCTCGCAGTTGGGGTGCTCGGGGCCGCAGGTAGTCACTGTTCGGACACTGGTGGTGTAGACAGTTGAAGTAGACCAGGCGGTAGTCTTGGCTGGCTTAGTGGGCTTAGGCTGAGTAGCTTGAGGCTCAGTGGGCTTAGGCTCGGTGTGGTGCTGCTCAGTCACGGGGCAGATGGTAGTGGAAACAGCGATAGTCTCAGTGGTGACGTGAGGGGTAGGTGTCTCGCAGTTAGGGAACTCAGGACCACAAGCAGTGACGGTGCGAACGCTGGTGGTGTAGATGGTGGAGGTCGACCATCCAGTAGTCTTGGCTGGCTGAGTGGGCTGAGACTGAGCAGGCTTAGACTCAGTAGGCTTGGGTTGAGTGGGCTTGGGCTGCGTGGGCTTAGGCTGAGTCTGGTGTTGCTCAGTAACAGGGCAAACAGTCGTAGAGATAGCAACAGTCTCAGTGGTGACATGGGGAGTAGGTGTCTCGCAGTTGGGGAACTCAGGAGCGCAAGAGGTTACAGTGCGGATGGTAGTCGTGTAGACAGTTGAAGTGGTCCACTCAGTAGTAGA
This sequence comes from Fusarium bactridioides, assembly GCA_013623355.1. NCBI lineage: Eukaryota > Fungi > Ascomycota > Sordariomycetes > Hypocreales > Nectriaceae > Fusarium > Fusarium bactridioides. Next base: position 93,382 of record JACCKW010000004.1, on the reverse strand, counting down.
AGCAGGCTGTGTAGATCCAGCTTCGGACTGACCACCAGTGACGGGCTTGGTAGAGTGTCCCTCAGTAGCAGGCTTTGTCTCGGAGGCAGGCTTAGTCTCAGTGGGAACTGGGTAGGTGGGCTTGGTCTCAGTGGCGGGCTTTGTCTCAATGGGCTTGGTGGACTGTCCCTCGGTGGCAGGCTTGGTCTCAGTAGCAGGCTTGGTTTCAGTGGCAGGCTTGGTCTCGACAGGCTTGGTGGGAGCTGGCTTTGTCTCTGTGTGGTGCTCTTCTGTAACAGGGCAGACGGTGGTAGAGATGGCGATAGTCTCAGTTGTGACATGCTTGCCGTTAGGGCAGTTGGGAACATCAGGAGCACAAGAGGTCACGGTGCGGATGGTGGTGGTGTAGACAGTCGAGGTAGTCCACTCGGTGGTGCTAGCGGGCTTGGACTCAGTAGGAACTGGGTAAGTGGGCTTAGTCTCAGTAGCGGGCTTCGTCTCGGTGGCAGGCTTTGTAGATCCTTCATGGTGAGTAACCGGCTTAGTAGACTGCTCCTCAGTCTCAGTAGTAGGTACAGTAGACTGGCCCTCTGTCTCGGTAGCCTGGGTAGGAACGGGGTAAGTGGGTGATTCCTTGGTGACAGTAGCAGGCTTGGTAGATCCAGCTTCAGTCACAGGGCAGACGGTAGTAGAGATAGCAATAGTCTCTGTTGTGACATGCTTGCCGTTGGGACAGTCAGGGACATCGGGAGCACAAGAGGTGATGGTGCGGATGGTGGTGGTGTAGACAGTTGAGGTGGTCCACTGGCTAGTCTGCTCAGTGATGGGCTGAGTCTCGGTGGGAACAGACTCGGTCTTGGCAGTGGCAGTCTCGGTTGTAACCTTGGGAGGAGGATAGGCACCGGTAGAAGTTCCAACAGCAGGCTTGGTAGACTCAGCAGGAAGGGACTCGGTCTCAACACCGGTCTCAGTCGTCTCGGTGCCCTTGGGGGGAGGGTAGACACCAGTTGAGGTACCAACAGCATGCTTGGTAGTCTCGGTCTCTGCAGGGACAGACTCCGTCTCAGCCCCCTCAGTAGTTCCAGTGGTAGCCTTGGGAGGAGGATAAGCACCAGTGGATGGAGAAGTCTCAGTCTCTTGAGGAACCGACTCAGTCTTGGTCTCGGTCTCATCAGGCTTAGAGACAGTAGCAGTCTCGGTACCTTGGTGTTGAGTCTCGGTAGAGCCGGGAACAGGATAAGTGGGAGTACCAGTCTCGCCATGCTCAGTCACGGGCTTGGTCTCAGTGACAGGACAGACAGTAGTAGACACAGCGATGGTCTTGGTAGTGACATGCTGGCCGTTAGGACAGTCGGGAACCTCGGGAGGGCAAGAAGTGACAGTGTACACATTGGTAGTGTATACAGTCGAGGTAGTCCACTGGGTAGTAGAGGCACTGCCAGTTTCGGTCTCAACACCAGTATCGGTAGTCTCGGTGCCCTTGGGAGGAGGATAGACACCGGTTGAGGTGCCGGCAGCAGGCTTGGTGGTCTCGGAAACAGCCGTGGTACCCTCGTTACCGGGCTGGGTAGTGGGGGTCCCCTCGGGAGGAGGATACGCGTCAGTAGAGCTGCCAACATCGGTAGATCCCTGCTGGGTTACATCGGTGCTCTCGGGCGGAGTGTACTCGGAAGTGGGTGTAAGAGCCTCAGTTGTATCTTTGCCGGGCTTGGTGGTCTCGGTGTTGGCGGGAGGAGGGTACAGGTCAGTTGAGGTTTTACCCTCAGCGGTAGTCTCAACGGCAGTAGTCTCGACAGCAGTAGACTCATGCTCAGACTCGGATGGAGTGTTCTCAGGAGGAGGGTAAGCACCGGTAGGAGTGGACTCTTCAGATGTGACAACGGCTGAAGACTCTTGCTCAGTCTCAGTCTTTTCAGTGTTCACAGGAGGGGGATAGGCTCCAGTTGGCGTTGAGGTCTCAGTGGTATCTTGCCCAGGCTGGGTGTTGACAGGAGGAGGATAAGCGTTGGAAGGAGTCTCGACAACAGAAGTGTCTTCAACAGGCTTGCTTGCACTCTCGGTAGCTGCAGACTCGGGAGGTGCATAGTTTGTAGTTTCTTGGTGCTCGGAAGTAGCGACAGTGGGGACTGCATATGGAGAAGTCTCTTGCTCAGCAGGCTCAGTGTTGGCAGACTGAGCGGGAGGAGGATAGAGGTCAGTAGAGACGGCCGGGGCTTGATAGGCCGAAGTTGTCACGGCCGGAAGAAGATTGTAGTCTCCCCCTGGTTGCTGACGACGATAGTCTAAAACGCCAGCGTTGGCCGCGCTAAAGGCAACGGCGCTGAGTAGAAAGAAGCTTCTCATGTTTCCTTTGTTTCAACGAATGTTGTGAAGCGAATGGAATGTTTGTTTAAGTGAAACGAAAGTGAATTGTTGCTGAGGAAAGGAATGTGTAACGAGCTGGTGTAGCCTGAATCTTTATACCGATGTCGAGATCGGATGTCAGGTTGCAATTTCAGCTGAAGATGGATTGTTTCTCCACGTAAGTCGAACGCGCAGATCAATCATGATCCAAAGTTGGAAGCGTCTCCATGGCCATGCAGGCCCGAAGTGGTAATACGGGCGCTTGCATACAAAACATAGCAGGGTGAGGTCATTCCGGATCTGCCCAAACGGGGACTGACAGGGCGGTCAGTCGATGGGTGGTTGGATGAGAGGGAGTGGTTTGGGCAGAAAGGCGCGTGCGTTTTGACAGTGGGTAGTGGATCAGAGACATGGTTGTTGAACATCCGAGATACCCAGGCGGCTCGGTTCCAAAAATACAGTTGCGGTAGAAACGCTGTGCCGATCATTTCATGATGTGGCCTGGTCCTCACGGCGTAAAAAACGGAGTTGGTCCAGGTGGACATGGGGTCGAATCGACGTTGGATAGGCCGCTGAATAATGGAGCAGCAGAAACGGTTCTAACAATAACTAAAATGTCTTGGTGGAATCAAGGTTGACGCACACGAAACATGCACAAGGCCTCGTGTTTGCGACGCACGACTCCGCTCGAGGTGCTGTGACTGTGTGCTATTATTGGATCACTCTGGCCACTCAGCGGCTATAAACAGAACTCGACCTCCTGCACGTCTTGGTTGGCTGGGATGATCCCTGCAAGCTTCAAGCCCTGATCGAATCATCCAGTCGTCGTCTGCCAAGCAAGGTCTAGATTAGATTCCGCACTAGAAATTCATCCACGTCAATTGATGATTCTATGCATTAGTTTTTTTTTTTTTTACGAGATGGGACTGAGAATAGAATATTCTAATTTTTTTTTTTTTTTTTTCTTGCAGAAGAAGCGGGACGTGATTCTTTTCTTAGATGTTTGCCCTACCAACAACCTCGTGTTCGGCATCATTTATCCAGCGGGGAAAGATGAGACAAAATAGATTTGAAGGAAAATAGAGATGATCTGGGTTGAAGCGCTTGGGAATAATTGCAAGACATGATCGTCATTGATCCTCGAAGCAAATCTTGACCTGAAACAAATGGCTTAAGATCTGGCGCTTATTGATCCCCTTTGTTAGCGCGCGGTTCGTTGGGCTTTGGGGCTTTTTTGGCAGACGCCACCGAGGCCACTGGAATGCGGGCAGCGGATGAACCGTCGACGCCACGTCGCACCATCAGCTGGACTACCCTGGACGTAACGAGGAAACTGTAGATTCAATGAAACATTGCTTCAAAGTCTATTATACGAGCTGCTCATTGTCGCAGATGTTATTGTATATTTAAAAGAGAGTCTGTTTATCGTATAGTGCATATTGAGGCGGGTTTCTGGCTGACATGGAAGTACTAATCGATTGTCAACAATTGAATGGTCCATGGAGAGTCCGAAAAATAGAGGAACAGAGTAAAAACGCCACGTGGATAAGTATAAGCCTCTGACCTTCAAAATATGATCCGAGATAAAGTCTGTATTGTGTTACAAGTCACCTATAGTAATTGCATTTTATTTCATAGTCCGCTCTGGGCGCCGCCGGTTTCTACCAGCAGAGTCTCAAACTCGCTGCTTTCGACCGATAACTACTGATAAGACGCTCGTATCCACACCAATTGAATGTCTCTTTTCAAGGCCCGAGAGGCCATAGCGTGAAAAAGCTTTAACATCCCCTCTCGGCCCGCCTTGTTGGTGGGACGATCAGCGACTCCACAGTTGATCAGTGCCAGTCAGTTGCTGAACCGGCAAAAATCCACGACCGGTAGGTGAAATTTGTGCCTTGACGCGACGAGAAAGACCCCTTCGTCACCCTCATCTAGCCCCGCTCCTCATCTGTCGATTCGCGAATGTAGATCCCAGAAGCCCGTAACTACGCGATGGACAGCCATGATGAACATAAGTTGGTGCGCCAAACTTCGCACTGCCCAGCATGTCTTCCTATAAGAGTTTGAGAAACATCTTGAAGGGCTATCTTGAAACACAGGTGACGATGCTCTAACCCTCAGCATTTGTGACCACTGGCTCAACGACCTTTGCACCAGAGAATGGGAAACAGAGACCCGATCGCACAAATATTATGGGCAAAACTCCTTTTGTGAGAAGCTGCGAGTACCAAATTGCTGGAGCCGGTTCATACCAGGCTGCAGCGGAGTTCCAGCACATTCTGTCCCCAATTGGTAGTCCTTGATACGAATATTACCAAACCCGACTTTGCAAAACCGTATATCGATTAGGGGAGTCTTCGGCCATAGTATGCCAACATACCATCTACGGCAAACAAGAGCAAGAGCAATCCCACCAATTATAAATTGCCGGAGGGCTTCTGTCTGACAAATGCTGTAATCGAAACTGAATGTGTCCAAGTTCCGAACTACACGGCCCTGAGATATGGTTGGGGAAAAAGGGACAAGGAAATCACAGCAAAATCGAGAACTCTTAGACTGCAAACTCCCAGGACTCTTTTGCAAGATTTGCCGCTTCTTTTCTGAGGTTGCTTTCAGGTCTGCTCCCTATTTGGAATTCATTGATAACTAAAGCTTATGATATAGAAGAAATTGTATATAATAGTTATAGTATCCCAGTCCTCTGTAGTCTCTTTTAGTTTTTCTACTAGATTGCTATGCAAAGGCGTCCATCCTATTCTCTTCATGTATATAACGCCATTTACATGTATTGGAGTTACTACTAGGCCAAATCCCTCCTTAAATTTAAAGTTCCCGTCGCTCTTATCTTGCTTAGACTCTGCTGCTTTTCGCTTGGCCTCACATGGGGGAACAGGCGATGCTTGCCCGTAACCACCTAGAAGCAGCATTTTGATATCCATGCCCTGCCATTGATCAGAGGCATTTAGGTCTTGATTGTCCAACACCAGACGTGTGTCACTAACCTCACCACTATACTTTGTGCAGAAATTCGGGTGTGGCCTTACTCCCGCTCGTTTAAGTCTTTCAGCATGATCTCCGCCTGGTATCATACTTTTCGTCAGCTGTGTTAGTGGCCCCCGCACGCGCACCGATGCACTCTTGACTTGCCCGTAGTGATCGTCAGGGTTCGTCAATTCAATCTGCCAGTCCTCAAATATAGCGATTAACCTCCAGTTTAGCTTTTTATTGAGCACTACGGTGCCTTGAAAGCTTGCCCAGCTCCAGCTTGGGCCGACGTATTCGTTGATAGGTTGAGAATTCTGTCTCCATAGGCCGTGCCAAGCCAGTTCTTGGACCATCACGCTTGACCACAGTCCTGCCACATACTTATCTTTAAGTAGACCGCCTAAAAGGTTTGCGATACTACTCAAGGCGGGGAATTTATCGGCAGGGTTGGTCAGATCTCGATCGCTGTATCTCCAGATTATCGACGACCAAGTCTCGAGTGCTTTCCGAGCGGATGACCGATTCTGCATAACACGACTCAAGTCACAGTAAGGCTTGTCAGTTTTGCACCCATCCTCGCCAAGCATGCCGTGCCGACATTCGAAATACATCTGTCCAGAGTTGTAGTGAATCACACGTGCAGCCAACAATCGCTCCTGCAGTGCCCACGCACGCTTCGTAAGAGGCTCATCAGAAAACTCAGCATTAGCATACAGAATCTCGTCGCTATTCGCACAAAGCTGTGCGTGAACATGACCGATACCTGGAAGTGTCAAGCTGGCACTGATGCGAGACGGACGAATGTGGAAACAACCCCCGGCCGAATCACTAGCATGGTTCGCCGCTATGACCACGTAGGCATCAGAGTACACGTTCAACATTCGAGATGACTCACGCGCCCAGTCTTCTTTGTCACCCTGAATTATGCAAAGACTGTCGATCCAAAGGTATGGTATACCAAGATATCTGGACACTAGGACCGCATCTCGAAAGGTCTTTGGCAAGTCTGCAACCAATATACCAGACATGTGTGCGCGAATTGAGGTGCGAGTTGTAGTCAGCATTGACCCTGAACCCCAGCAGTGTGATAAAGATGCATACTTTCCCACTGTGCCCGCATCAGGCTCAATGAGCTTGATGCTGCTATGACCAATGCAGTCGATAGCGAGTACACGAGAGGGTAGGGTCGTATGGTCGTGACAGCACTTCTCATGGTTGTCTTGGCAGTTCTTGAGCCACGAGCTCATAACACGGAGGGCTCCGGATGACCCAGAATCCTCGCAAAATGGCCTCAAAGAAATTTTCCCTGCTAGGGGACTGGGGCCCTCAGCTGTAAAAGCAACGCTTCCAACTAGTAACGCTCTATGATCACGACTTGGGATGAAAACAAGAAACCCATACTCTCCCCCAAACCTTTGAGTTAGGTACAGTCTCTTGCCTGACAAAGTGGCATCATGATTTGCGCCAAACTCTTGATAGAAAGTGCTGTTTCTCCCGGCTTGGCGTCGATTATTCAAGTCTTGAGCGGCATTCTGAACTAAGGTGCAAAGCGGGCAATTCAGAGCAGCTGACTCTGCGAGTGTATCGAGGCTACCCTGCCAGGGAAGCCCAGGCTCAATGTCACGTGGAATATCGCTGCCTTCTGTCCTAATAGAGAACTCATTCAACTGTCGGTCGCCGAAGACGCAATGGAAGTCTTCGGATCTTGTGGGTTCTGGCAGAGCAGAAAAGTCAACGACACGGCAATAACCACACAAGCTCATAGTTGCAAATTTGACAAGGGGCTTATAGTGAGCATTAAACTGTTATTCTGCAAAAAAAAAATAAAAAAATTAAAAAAGACTGTTGTACGTTAAGAACTCCAGCAAGTTCAGGGTTTTATATAAAATGTGACTGTGACTAACATCAGGCTGCGCCACCACCATTTCTGTTATTTAATGCAGTTGTTCCAGCATTGCCTCTTTTCGCCCTGCGCGCAGGAAAACCAATTATATTATGTCTTATTCGAATAAAGTAGTGGCTTGGATACATGCATCGTAATTGGGGCCAGGGTATGCTTGGTTGAGACCAACATGAAAATGACCCATAGAATCAATCCAGGCCTCAGAATTGTAGCCAGCTATCTACTTCTCAGGGTTAAAGATATCGTATTGGTGCGGCGACTAGTAATTCCTGTACTGCAGTTAACCCCCTTGGTGCTTGTCTTCTGAGCCTCAAAAGCTGCTAGGCCCTTTATGGTCTTAAGTCGGGACAGAACATGAAACAAAGGCCTATACAGGAATATCATAAGATGATGCTTGGTTGCCAGGGCTGCTGTCTGAGGTTGTGTGCTGGTTGTTCACTGTCAGATGCCAGCTATGACGCAACTCGACACTGAACTGGCCAATGGGCCACCGTAGCTCCATGTCGTAGTACCTGCATGCAGTCAAAAGACCAAAAAGTAATGAAGGGCCTCAATTCTAACGGTACAGGTCAAAACAATTGTCAGTTCCAGCCAGCCGTCCACTTTAGGCGCAAAAATTGACCAGTCATCCTTGGCGTTTGACAAACCGGCTGGTAGGGCGCCTTTCATCCCAATCAGTAACTATACTATAGACAAATACATATCGCTAGATATCGAGAAATAGAAGTCTAGGGAGGAGGGTGCTAGCTGCCTATTAGTTCTATTATTTATACTGCGAGAACCACTTTATACACTTGACAAGACCTGACTATTATATCGTCATCGCCCAAAGGCTATATAGTAAGTTCTCGACACCGACGAAAGCTTTACCGGGTGTTGACTGGTTGTTTCAGGTGCAAGCTCAAGGTCTCGAAGATAATCAGTGTCTCATGGAACAAATTCGATTACCTGCTGTGGCATGAACCTCCATTATAATAATTGTTCTGCTACTATCCTTGAACTAATGAACATATTCTGAGAGGCTTAGTTTCCGAGGTTATGGAGACTGGAAGGTCCGCAACAATGAACTCAATTTTTTTGACTTTATGATAATGGAGACTGCTGAAAAGCTGCTTCACATGCCGAGGTTAGCCATAGCCCCTGTAGCTGTCATACCATAGAGTTTGAAGATCTACCCTTTCTTGAATCAATAAAGGAGTTATTAGACAGAAGGCCAAGCTATAAGAATAAGCTTTAGGCAGCTGCCAAAGGAAGTAACATCTGCGACAGCTTCGAAAAAGATATTCCGTTTTCTGACAGCTAGCTGAAGCTTATTTGTATATCGCGTATATCGACCAATAGCTTAACCGACGTCCAAAAACCGTCGATTGTTTTATCGATTAGCGATTGTCAAACTGGAGATGTTTTGGGTCCTCCCTAGAGCTGATCTCGAGGCTAGCTAGCTCGCGGAACGTTAGGAGCCAATGGTCGGCAAAGCCCCATCGGACATCTCGACGATCTCGGGCCGAGACAGCATCATGGTTCTTGACCTAATGCTAAGATCAACTTGTTTTGGGTTTGGGACGACCTTCTAGAATAAGCTTAGAAGACGATGCGGTGAAATGAAACTTGGGGCTTTGGTGTCTACTATTCCTTGATCGGCTATAAGAGCAGTGGGTTCTTACAGGCTCGAATAAAGTAAAACGTCGTGGTTCGTGGAGAAATGTCAGATTTTGCAAAGACCATCAAGTTTAGAAGTCAACGCGCGTCGAGGGCCTCGAGTCAGTGTGTGCATAGGTGTTGCACATGTTTTCCATAGATGCTGTAGCCGAAACAAAGATCTGAAGTGCGCCCAGCATCGCAAGGACCTGCAATCCCTACATTCAATCCATTATTGGCGTATACATTGAAAGTCTTGTAGAGATATTTTCAAAATAGCCAGTGCGAGAGTAATGAGATAGTATAACAGTCTTGTCATTAAGTATACAACTTGAAATGGTCAGATTACCTAGTTGCTATCAAATGCCGTCCAATATGCAAAGATGCCTTCCTTCGACGAGTTATCGCTTGCTGTACGCGCCCTAAACCCAGTATGTCCTTGGCCCGTCTAAAATTTATCCCGAAACTGTTTTTTGACCATGTTAAAAAATTCGTCTGCACCCTCTAGTCAGAGTCCTCGTCCTCGGGCATCGGCCTAGGATTGCAGATGATTGTGCCAGCCCACGTGATGAGATTTCCCTCCTTTCCATCCCGCGTATCAATGCTCTCGCAGCCGCCTTGTGCAGCAACTGGAGCTTGCGACAGGACCTTTGCGAAGAAGTTCTTGGCTGCCTCGTTGCCTGCTTCCCACTGGAAGACAACACACTCGTCCATCTTGTCGCCGGGTTCTTTTCCGGGTGCGACGACGGGAATTAGTTGGTGTCGTCGTCGCTCACGAGGTAGATCCCACCATGAGTCCATGACTGCCTTCCAGAGTTCAGTGCCGTATCCCTGACGGCGGAATTCTGGCTTGAGGAGGAACTCGGCTTCTGGCCAACCAGAGATCGAAGAGGACATGGCTAGTACGTCTGGCAGGCCACCCTCGCCTATGAGCTCATTGGTCGATTTAAGAAAGGCGCCAAACCACCAATGGCTTTGGTCGTCCTGGACCAGAGAATGGAGTTGTCTTTCTGTCTCGGCCTTGTCTTTGGTTGCGCGGCCGCGAGCTGTTGAGTGGTTCTGGATGTCAGGACGTGAACGAAGCTCATGAAATGCATCCAGGTCGTGCATTGTGAGAGGTCGGATAATCAGACGCTCAGTCTCCAGTGGGGACCGGTCCGAAGCGCTGGGAATGGGTCGCTCCGGCAATGTGACCGAGTAGCTGAACCATGGCGTCATGCCAAGGTTCTCAAAATCCTCAGCACTGACAAAGACATCGATGGGGGGGAGGGCGTGATGAAGAGGTGCCATAGTTTCCATAATGAAGCTGTTGTCAAGAAATTGCAGACACTAGTGGCAGTGGGATGTGGACGGGCTTTTGGATGAATTCTGGAAATTGGAGTAGAAATGGAACTAGTCTAGCAGGAGGAGGGGATAAATAAGTGCCGAGGCCTGTCTCTTTCTAAAAGGATTGTCTCGTATGATGTCGATTTGGTTAGCGACGTTACATGGCAACACGGCAGAAATGAGCGGTGAGTTGTTCTCGCATTTCAATTCAGACAGGCCCCCAGGAACGCGAAAAAAGCCGTTGGACTGAAGGAAAACAAGCCCCAGGCCCAGGGATTGAGGATTTCACATGCAGGGATTGCGCGTCGGTTAAGCAAACATGTTCCTGTAACTAGGGTCCTCCCCCTCCCAGCGAGTGGACTGCACCTCGCAAATAACAAAATACAACATGACTCCACTAGGATTCTGCGGTATTTGATTTGTCTCGTTATTTTGCACAGTGAGACACGCCAGAAGAGACGTCCTGAAACTGGAGACACAGAAGGGTAGGACTGCCGAGACTACGGTTTGTTTGGGTTTGGGGCGAGCATGCATGCAAGGCGAGAGAACAACGCTAGCGTAGCGCTCGGGCCCCTGAACACGTATTGAGGTTCACTGGCGTGTTTGGCAGGACAAGGTTCAGCAGCGTTGCAGCTGTTGGTTGTAATGGCGTTGGGGCCCATGCATATCTTTACTGCAAACTGCTTAAACACAGACCGGAATACAGTGCCGTTTGCCATGCGTTGAGTTTGGGAGACTGAGGCGTTGATCACGTTGGTCTGATAGGTGCCGTGTCTCACTTTGAGTCAATAGAGACAGAGGTTATTGGTCGCATGAATCAGCTGATGTCAAAGCACTGCGATCCGAGATGTTGAATCGCCTCATTGACGAACCAACAATGATACCCTACAGGTCTTGTCCATTGCACAGTATTTTCTCGTCTCTGGGAAAACAACATGTTATAGATCACATCAGCGGGTATGACAGATCCACAAGACAGAATGATCATCGAGGTATGTATGTACCTATTCCTTGCGCGTTTCGCTCGGGAAAATTGCATCCGTAGACTGCATTTTCGTAAAGAAGGGTATGCGAGATGACAGCTCCCAGCGGGGCATACACAGAACGCAGGTTCCAAAACCACCACAGCTTTATATCCCCAATGTCATGGAAATAACACAAACCATCAAATGTCCAAGCTTTCGGTAGACATAGGGCTGATATATCCCATTCCACCCAATATCAACAACTCACCTCACTTCGACTCTAAAACCGTTCGGATCCGCAAAATCCTCTCCGGACCCCTGTCACCTCATCCCGCGCCGGCGCGCACCCATTTGGGGGGGACGGGCTAGGTAACACCCGCCCCTAGAAGATTCCAGTAAAAAAATCAAATCATACTGTACAAAAAACACGCGCATAACTGTGCCGCTCGCCCCGTGACAAGCCCGGCCCCTTCTTCCCAATATCACGGTACCGGTAAGCTAAGCCTCTAGAGTTCCTGTCAACTGCAACGTCGTAAGTAATAAGACGTGAAACACGAGTGGGGGGTCTGTTATACCGAGGAGATATCGCTCAAGATTGTATTTCTCACGTGTATTTGGCCGTATAGTCATGTCCACACCGCATTATACAAGTGAGAGACAACTATTCTCTATGCAACTCTGTCATATATCATGGTAACGTCTCATTATAGAATATCCACTTATATATCCCATCCCAGAACCAACAGCCCTCAACCCAACAACCAACACGTCAAGCAAATGGCAAATCCCGTCGGTTAGACGAAGGATCACACCCCGCGAACCGCCACCAATCCTGATGCGTACGAACAAATAACCACCGAATAGCGACGAGCGCAATCCAAGGAAGAGGAGGAAAATCCGCCCAGATACCGCCCTCAAAGTCCTTATCGTGGAGAATCAACGCCAACGGCAGAATATTGTTACGATGGGACGCTACCTTCATGGCGCTAGAGCCTATCTCGGCCCCTATCTCCTCGAACCACGCTCCCCAGTCGCATTTATCGGCGTACTTTTCGAGCCCAACAAGGGTGTCGATTTCGTTGTGCAGATGTGTTGTGAGGGAGGGCATGAATGAGTCGATGATTTCTCTGACCGTGGAGCCGTCAAGTTCCTCGTCACCTTTACGGATCTTCTCGATGTAGGTTGTGAAGCGATGCAGGCCCTCGTGGAATAAGCGGTGTTCGTCGATGTTGGCGTCCATGAGACCTGGTACGCCGGTGATTCTGTTGATTTCTGGAAAGATCTTTTCTTCTTCGATATCGTGATGTTCTTGGATGAATTGGCTCCATGCCCATGCGAAGCTGGCAAAGTTGACCTTGTCTTTTTGCGTTCCTTTTTCCGCGACGTTGTTTGCTTGGAGATAGATGGCGTTGACGCCGCGCAGGAATAGGTTATGGACGACGGCCATGCCTGCAGCGCATTTTCGAGCACCTTCAGCGCGCTTTTCGAGCTACGCGAGTCCAATCATTAGTAGATGTATCGTGATGGCCTGAGTGGGCTTTTCGAGGCTTCATACCGAGTCACCTGCTTTTGATGCACTGATGAGCTCAAAGGGGCCGTCAACCCATGGCTTCCTGGGTTCTTCCATCATTAGTATGCCGGGGTAGATTGCAAGACACAACAAGCCCGACATGTCGAAGGACAGCGCATGGCTTATATGCTCAATATAAGAGGTGCAGCAATGTATTAGTGCTGACGTTGGATGTCTAGAGAGCAATCGATAGGTCCGTGGGGCGACCAATCATGAAGTTGACATCATATCTGACGTGGTCTCTTTCATCTCGACTTTAATTTCCTTGAAATTGGTGAAATGATGTCAAGAACAATATTCGGTCGCATTCAATGCTGTTCCTTTTTCTAGCAATTCAATCTCGACTTGCACCGCTCTATAATCTCTCAGGGCTAGAAATTAGTAACGTTGGACAACTGAGCATGATCTCGCGAAAGCCTCAAGGTCCAAGCTTGCTGACTCAGACCTGATAGAGAGCTGTTCATAAGCTACTGTTTATCTTGAAGCTTATCGAACCAATATCATCGTTCCAAGTGGAATTTTTGGGATCCTTGCTTAGTCGATGCTTAGGCCAGAACTGTTTCAAAGCTCTAAATCAATGGGTTAACCCAAGTCCCCGCCCGGAAGCGACCATAGGCAGGATCGTGAAGTTTCCGATATCCGACAAGCTTCGCCAGAAGAGAATGCGATATGCCCAAAGTTATAGTTGTTTCCATAACGTATATGTTTACCTGGTTTTATAGAATTACGACCCGGGGAAATGAAACTGTGGGTAATTCAGAAAGCTCATTCCTTAAGGTCAGCCAAGACGTTATGATATCTATAGGGTAAGTTGGTAACTAAGGCTAGAGTTACCATGATTTGCTCTGGAAAGCATCTGCTGTATCCCGAGTCTAATTACAAAAAGATCAGTTAAGCTTCTTTTTACAGCGATTTAAAGTACCAAGCTGTTAAAATTATAGTCTCAGTCCGCGTCTTGTAACGACCTATTCCAGAAACATGCGTCAGTACGGCTCCTCCAGCGATGTGTTTGGAGCATGAGCTCCTACAACGTCCTTCGTAAGCGGAGCCTGTCTAAAAATAGGTTCAGTACTGAATCTCCTCACGTGTCAATATCATTGCCTCGGCTTCTTTGGCGCTGGATCTTATCAGATAAGCATCATCAGATCAGACCTCGCGCCCAACTCATAAAACCCGAGTCCCGCCCAAGTCAAGACAACAGAACTACCAAGAATCGACTCTTGAAGTTTGCCTGATTCTGCCAAGTCCATCTCAGCTTGACAAGTTCTCTAGTGGCGCGCGCCGTTGAATGTCACAAGCAATAGCGACGCCTTGGACCCAGCGCTAACAATAACATTACGGAGTACGTTTTCGCGCTATTTCGATAGAGCTTGTCATAGCCAATGATGGGTATAGTGTCCCCACCGCACAGACATTTAGGCGAACTTTCCGTCGTCTTGGCAAACGCCAAAGTTGTTGTCTCTACGCGTGGGGACCCAAGTATCGTGATAGCGTGACCTGCGGAATTGTGCGCTATTGTCTTGGACTCTTGGGCATTCGTTGTCTCTAGCACGCTTGGTCAGCCACAACTGGGGCTGGCTTCAGGTGCAGAGAAAAGAACATGTCAAGCCATGTTATCGACAGAGAGAAAGACAGCATCAGGAGTAAGAGGGCAGCGTTGTGTTCGTTACTACATGAATTGATCACCAATTACATTATCATATCCTCCAATCATGACCAGTATCGCGTATACCATGAGATATTCTGCAACAGAGAACATTCCTTAGAACAATCCCTTTAGATGCTGGTGCCAGAAGCACCATCCGTAGCCAACTGATGCTTGCGCGCATTATCCTCCATACGAGCAATTCGCGAGTTTCTCTTCGCCTGCTGTCTACGCCGCAGGAGGAACAGAATCGCGCCAGCAATCAAGACAACACCAGCAATAGAACCAATAACAATACCAGCGATAGCTCCACCACTCAACTTGTTCGACTTGCCCGACTTGCTCTCCGCCTCAGAAGCATCAGAGCTTCCAGACGATGTAGACGGGTGAGTCGCAGTCGGGCTTGGTCCAACAGTCGCACCAGCTTCCTTGTCATCGTCGCCCGGCTCAGTGGCGTTGAAGCAAGGAATCTCAAACTTGAACTCGGACTTTGTGACAAAGGTGATGTCGGCGCAGGCGTAGAAGGTTTGGTTGTGAGGTGCGTCCCAGTCCGCACGGTAGATGATCTGCAGAGTTGCGTTGTCGCCGGCTGAGACCTTGGAGGGGGCATCGGGGACTTGAACGCAGGTGTGGCCTGGGTTGAGATCTGTGATGCTCTTTTCTTGGATTAGGGTTTCGAAGTCATCATTGGACTGAGGGTCTGCAGAGAGTACAGTCAATCAATAAGGGCAACTGACGGTCGAAGATGAGGTTGCCTACCTTCTGAGTACGAGATGCTGATCTTGGTGTTGTAATAATCATCCTGACCAACAAGAGATACAGCACCGCCGGCTAAGAACAAAGTTAGTAAATGTTATAAAACAATCGTGTCAAGAACAGTTGAGTAAGAGGCTGACGTACTCATGGGAAAGTTGGTTCTGTTACCAGCAGATGCTCGCGAACCGCAAGGAGCCTTGTTGTCCATGTCCCCAGACCAAACACGGTCCGGGGGCCACATGAAAGCGGCAGGTCCCATGTCCTCATCCTTGACAGTGGCATCCGTAGGAACGTCTTCTTGTCCAAAGGCATAAGACGCCAGAGTCAAAACAAGCAGATTCTTCAACATGATGGCTGAGACGACAGAGTGACAAGAACAACACGAGACGAGTCAGAGACGTGAAGAAGGCCGTGGTTACTGTTATCTTCCAACAATGAGAGGAAATCATGCTCGAGATATACGCCATTTCACGGATACACCATCTTCACCTGGTACATGTGACACTGCGGGACTTTTGAACCGCCAAGTCACCCACTGAGCCCTTTGAGGCAAGAGAAATGGCACTACCACTTGGCCGCTGACATCTGATTGACCCATCCGGCAATCGTGTGCCACCTAAATCCGGTGAACATCAACTCCCCCCCTGTTTATCAGATGATCAGATAAGATTTTGATGCATCCCGACGCTGCCATTGGCGCGAAGCGCTAACCGAGGACCACAGCTAGATCGCTTTGGGGCTAACGGCGAGGATTAAAGTTGGTGCGATATCGGATATACAGCTCTAGAGTATGCACTTTATCTTGGCATCAGGTCATGAATTGCTCGTCTGGCCAATCAGTGAGGTTGAGGGTGTAGTCAGGTCTTCGGTGTTCTCGGAATTGGACGGATAGTTGACCGGAATGCAATTTCCTGCTTTGCGCTGGACATGGGAAAGGAACTTGTGATCTAAGCTTAACTGAGAAAAAATGGCTTGTGCTATGAGGTTTGTGCAGATATATAGCCTTGGTCCTCCTTCATCCATCTCTTCTTATCAACTCACAGCTTCACCTTCCAAGTCATCCAATCGTTAGACTTCACTCGTTCAAAATGCATCCTCTCGCTGCGTACACTCTTTTGGCTTCTGCCTCTCTTGCTGTTGCCATTGATCCCCGCTTCGAGTTCCCCGATACTGTCCCTCTCGTCAAGCGCCAGCAGCCTGGTACCCCTCAGTACGCCTGCCACGAAGACTGCGGTACGTAACCACCACGATCTCTCCCATGTATTATTTCTGACAAGCTTCAGGTCTCTTGATCACTCTTGCTCGTGATGACGAGGACTTCTGCGACAGTGATGAGTGGAACGAGCGCTACGGCCGCTGCATGTCGTGCGCCAACACGTACGACATCTGGAAGTACTACGGTAGCGGCGTAGGCCGAGTCGCTCAGCAGTGCGGTCTCACTCCCAAGCCCAGCCCCTCTGGTTCCTCTGGCGCTGCTTCTACTACCGCTGAGGAGAAGCCTTCTTCCACTGCTGCTGAGGTTAAGCCCTCGACTACTGCTGTCGAGAAGCCCGCTACCACTGAGGTCGAGGAGGCTGAGACTACCAAGGCCGAGGAGCAGGCTACTGCTACTGAGGAAGCTGAGAAGGAGACTACCTCTGAGCACGAGCATGAGGAGACTGAGCATGCTCACACTTCTACTGAGGCTGGGCACTCGGAGGCTCATGAGCATACTACTCTTGCTACTCACGCTGCTGAGACAACTCATGCTGCCAACCCTACCAAGACTCATGAGGCTGGCCACACTTCTGTTGATGAGATCGGAACTGTTGGCGTTACTGTAAGAAACCGTTCACCCCCCATCCCTGCATAAGTTACTAACGATGCTCATAGGCTACGTCGACTCCTCTTCCATCAACTGTCATTGTCAGTGGTGCTGCCAAGCAGGCCGGTTTCTCCACTGCGATGGTCGTCGTCGCCTTGGCCATGTGCGGACTCTACTAGACAATTAGTCTCTAAAAGTGCTTGGGGGTTTATTCTCTGACGGGCGGAAACGAGTGCATGAGTAATGGACTTATGCTGTAAGAGGATTTAGTGTGTCTTCAATTCTAGATATAATTTTAATTGAACAATTAATACTTTACAATTGGAAACCTGCCATCCTTTGTGGATAAATAATCGTGATGTCCCGTGACTGTATGACTTGAAAATAAAAGATACCGATAGAGACGTATGCATGTCGACCAACTCAGAATTGAGCATATATGGTGCAATTAACACGAAAACGATGCTCCTCAGATAGCGATGTAATAAATAACAAATACTTATAGCCTTAAAGCGGACGATGGGCTTCACCCATGGTTTCTTCTCTTATTCTCTAAGCGAACCCGTGATCCATGGCTGAGGATCTATAATCATCATGCAGAAATGAGTAATTATGTTGTCGACAGAGCAACTGAAATTTCGATCAATGAGGCCATGGGTATGCTGTGGCAATGAATGAACTCTGACACGAGCTAGATAGACAGACCCTTCAAGGTCTACTCTGTACCTTCAAATAAACCCTCCTTCACAAACTTGACCTCGTCCCAACCAAGCATCGGAACGGCTTCAGCGCGCTTGAGAAACTTCTCTTCGTCCGGAACAACAATCCGATTATACTCAGGATCGCTAAAGATCTTAATATCGATGTATCAGTACGACGAAAAAGGTGTATGCAGAGGAAATGCCCTTACAGCATGAAGGTCCTCAAGGCTCTTAGCCCACATGGTAGCAGCACCATCGAAAGGTGCAACAGGCGGCATACCTGTCCCCGAGAGGTCAAGCTTCTCATCAGCGTGGAACTGCGAGTACTTGACAAGATTCTGCTTGACGATGGGGACAGAGAGCCATATTTTTGGATGTTCTTCTGACCAGCTAGATTCAGAGCGAGTCAGTGCCTGTTCAGTTGAAACGATGGCGGCGTGTCTGGAGGACTTAACTACTTATGGAACTGCTCATATGTAACGTCGTCGCGCTTTCGCAACAGGAATGTGATGCGGACGATCTTAGCCATGGTATAAATATATCGGGGACGATGTTTTGAAGTTAAGTGTGAAGGAAGAGTTACTATCAGTTTTAACGGCGTGGACCCAGGATATATATACACATAATTGAAGTCAATGACGCGTCGCGAGATTTGTGAGACGAGATACCAAGTGTGATCATTGACCTCATTCTGCTTTGTCGAGTCCGAGTCCGAGTCCGACGGTGGCACAGGAAGACACTGATAGGCTGATGTAATCGCACGACTGAAGTGGTATGAACATCGAGCTAGCCAATCAGTAGACAGAACCTAGTAGACATAAATCATTCCACAAAGAGCTACTTCTGCATGGTAAATGATAAACTTACAATGTTATCAGACTCGCCAATGGCTTGTTCAATTTGATCAAACTAGCTCTTTGCTTCACATCAGCGCATTTCACGCACCTTTCGTCGTAATTTCACCTAGAATGGGCTAGTCACAAAACTATCTCATCGTTTATAAATGGCAAGCTTTCAGATGGACAAAAGCCCTCATTTAGCAACACTTAACCAAAACTTCTTACCGACACTTCAAAAGCACTCAGCATGTCTATAATCAAGACCGTCTTCCAGTTGGGCTCAAAACCCTCTTTCTTTGAGAGCATCACCATTCGCCCCAGTGGCACTCTCATCGTAACACGCCAAGACACCAACGAGATATGGGAAATTGACCCCGTCTCTGGGACTGGAAAATGCATCGTTACTGTCCCAGAGGTTGTCTCAGTCACTGGCATAGCCCAAGTTCTGCCCAACGTGTACGCTTTTGGAGCAGGGACCTATCGTCTTGAAAACCATCAAGGCACAGTCCCGGGCTCATATAGCGTTTGGCTTGCCGATCTCAGAGGCACAGCACCAGACTTGCGGCTGGTGGTCAAGATGCCCGAGGTCGGACAGCTCAATGGACTTGCGGCATGGGATGCAGAGGCTGTTCTCGCGGCAGACTCGTACCATGGACGAATCTACCATGTCGACCTCATCACTGGCAGTTACATCGTTGCTTTTGACAACGATACCTTGAAGGACCCGCCCAATGCACCCGTGAGAATGGGTGTCAATGGAATCAAGGTCCGACAAGTGGATGGAATCCAGTATGTCTACTACACCAACACGACGAGGATGCTATTCTGCCGTGTTCCTGTTACCGATGACGTTAAGTCCGCTGGCCCAGTCGAGATCCTGGCTACTGGTTACATCCCTCCTACCATTGCGGCCGGGACCATGTTCGGGGGGCATTCATCGGCGGCCATCCCCGAGGACGTGGAGAGGACAATCACAAGCCCACTTCCACCGTCGACAGTCGGGCTAGTCCCAGATGACTTCTGCATCGCCAATGAGGGGACTGTTTACATGACAACGCACCCGACAAACATGGTGATTCGAATTCCACCCAACGGCGGCGAGGGTGTTGTAATTGCAGGGGGCTTTGCGTCCTGGGATGTCGCATCGGCTACAGCCTGCGCTCTTGGGATCACTGATGCGGATCAAAATATACTCTATGTCACTACAGCGGGAGGTAACGTGGTACCTATCAATGGGCAGACAGAAGGTGCGAAGATCGTGGGTATCAGAGTGGGAGCGGACTAGTCATACTACCGGGCATGTAGGCCCCATCTCCTCACTCAGCATACTGGATCAAGAACATGTCGGTGAGAAAAAGTACTGGGTTAGCTATAGCTGTATGGAGATCCGGGCTGTCAACATTTGAAGCCTTTATCTATCAAGTTCCCTAAAACACATCAAATAGGTTTCAATTGAGTGAGAAGACCGGCAACCCACGCCATCTCGTCCAGCTCGACCTTGAGAGTCTCGGTATCAGGCGGCAGATGCTGGAACACCATGTTCAGAGAAAATCGTAGTATGCAGTAGAACAACATCGTGAATAGTGCTGCGAGACGTGCATTGAGAGGAGTGCTTTCAGTTGCAAGACCCAAAACAGGTGCAAATAGACTGCGCCATCGACCTAGGTGTCCTAGAAGCTGTGGCTGTTCTGCTTGGGCACTGACCATCGACTCGGCTGAGGTTTGTCTTCTGGTTCGTTCCAACAAACTGATGACAGCAATTGAGATAGAGGCGAGTTGTTGTCGCGCGTGGAGCATGCTCTGGCAGAGATTGGGTCTACCCAGATCATCAGCCGCCTGCCACCCCATCTCAACCATGCCGAGAGACTCGGGTGGAAATGTAAACAGGCGGTCAGGGCAAGTTAGAAACATCTTGATAGTGAAAAGATCCACATTAGGTATCTCGTCCATCACATCAGGAGAGGGCTGGCCGTACTGGTGCATGATCTGCACTCCGCGTACGAAATGCTGTATGGCTGACGTGAAGTTGTTGAGTGCCGTCTCGATACTGATAAACATTTGGCAACACAGTAGTGCGGCCTTTCTGGTAGCAACTTCGTTATCTACTAGTCTCGTGGCGAGAGCTCCCAGAGAGTTAGTGTACTCCTGGATGCCACGTTGCAGCGAAGTTGTCATCTGCTCAGCGGCAGAGCTGCTTCCCCTTTCTGCGTGGACCCTTCGCAGGGTGTTGAGTGATGCGAGAGCATGTTTAATAGCGGGCTCTGAAGCGGCGGCTAATGTGAGACGTGCTTCTTTCTCGTAGGTTGAGCTGTGGGTTGGGACAGGCTTGATGGTGAGGTGTTGGGCGAGGTATAGCACCTCCTCTAGTAGGGGCTGGCAGTACAGTGGGATTTGGGTCTTGGTGGAGGATGCAACGGGATCGGATGCAGAAACCAAACTAGCGGTGGTCACGATGCGGAAGTTGGACGCATAGCCTTCGCATTTGAACCGTGCCTTGTGACATCGTATGCACGTTGGCTTGGTCTCGTCACATTTGACTCTGCGGCCCCTTGAGTAAGGTTAGTTTGTCGGTGCTAGAGTAATGTGAGGCCGATTATACAGACCTACAGGTAATGCAGCCTGTAGAGGACTGCCCTTTGGACACGCGCTTACGTTTGCCGGAGACATCTGTAGGCTGCATGGCTGAACTGAGGTCCTTCATCGGATGCACCTAGTACAGTTTATACGTACGGCCGCTGTCACTTTGTGGAATAAAGGCACCGATGACCTCGTAATAGTTGCTGTATCTGGTAAGAAATAACGATATGTCGTTGCACCGGGTTATTTCAATGTTTATCTCCGCTTGTATCCTTGCTACTCCAATAAGCCGGCGCTAGGCCCTACCTGGATACAACATCGAGACAGCCAATCATGTTCCCAAGATAAGATCTCTCTCAGCTTATTAGTCTCTGGCTCGATGCAACCATAATTTGCAACAATTGGGCCGTGTCGTCATACATATGGATCACTCTTTATGATTAATGATACAACTGGTTAAAGGATTACAGGGTAAAACTTAGGTCTTGGGTGTAACCGCAAGGTCGATATGTGTCAGGCTGACCTACCAAGGGGGTGCAATAAAACTTAGGACCTCTATCTTAGGTGATGAGAATCTTTGGGTAAGCTTAGTTTAATTTTGTATAATTTTGTATAGATTTAGAGAATCTTAGACTAAGTAATTTTGGCAACCTAATTCAACGTCAGAAGTCTTCTTGCACCCCGGGGCTTACACAGGCTTCTTTAAGCCAGATGTTAAGTCAATGGAACAAAACTTGCATCCCGCTATCTCAAGTACTTCCATCTCTTCATACCAGCACTGCTGTCCCGACGTCATACTTCTTCTCCGAGGACCATGGCTCCCCAACTCCTTTGGATAGGCCTCGGTAACATGGGTCGTGTAAGAGCCTCCGTTCTGTATCGGTCATTCTACCTACTCATTCTATCTCCAGGGAATGTGCTTGAACCTCGTGCAGAAAGGTTCTCTAGGAAAACCACTTCTAATCTACAACCGTACTCAAAAGCGATGCGACGAGTTCGTGACCCAAGTCGGGTCGGCCAATGCCAAGACGTGTACCTCATTGAAAGAGGGTGTCGGTTCATCTGACATTATTTTCTCTTGCTTGAGTTCAGACTCCGCTGTAGAGAATATATATGAATCCATGGTTAAAGAGGGCGACGTCCGCGGGAAACTATTTGTTGAATGTTCCACCATTTCGCCGGAATTAGTTGACAAGATCGCGAAACTTATGATTGATCACGGAGCAGAGTTTGTTAGCAGCCCAGGTATGCATATTTTCCTGATAACATATTTGCTAGAATTCCTCTGTTAATACGTCATATAGTCTTTGGTCCGCCGCAGATGGCCAGCAGTGGTACCCTTATCTTCTCAACTGCTGGCGCCAAGTCATCAATTGAGAAGATGCGGCCATACATCAAAGGTGTAACGGGACGTGATGAGATCTCTTTTGAAGATGAGCCGCATAGCAATGCGGCGAAATTCAAGCTCATCGGCAACGCATTCGCCCTCAATGCCATCACACAAATTGCCGAATCATTGACGCTGGCCGAGAAATCAGGCATTAGTCCGGCAATGGTCAACAAGTTTGCTGATATCATGTATGGAGGAATCTACTCCGTCTATTCAGGCCGAATGCTCAGAGGCGAGTATTGGACTAGAAGTGAGCCATACGCCTCGGCCGACATTGCGATGAAGGATATCAAGCATCTGTTGGGATTGGGCCGGGAGGCGAACATGGCGCTGAAGAATGCTCAGACTGGTCTTGGGTATCTTCAAATGGCAATGGAGAAGTCGTCGGGAGATCAGGTTGATGTCAGTGCGATTTACGGTGCCGTTCGTAAGGCGAAAGGGCTCGAGTTTGAGAATACTCCTTAGATGCCGATGACACGATCTGGCCAAGCTCAAAATGATCTGGATTTCGCATGGATTCGTTCGGGGCAAGGTAGAGCAGAGTAAACATAGTAGCTTATTCTTTCCATAAACTATGGCAAGGCTCGTGAGTACTGATCTTTTTACTATGTAATAATGTCATTTTTGACCTGCTATTAGCTCCGCCAGAAGCCGCATAATCCGTCTCTTAAGCAGCGACTCTAATATTATGTGCACCTATTATCGTATCCGTCCTTCGAGGTCTCATTCGTAAGTAATAAAGGATGCCAGTCGAGAGAGTAATGGAGCATTGCAGAGGAACAGCTATTACACTTAGATATCCTTGGGGAGCAAGAAAACACCGGACCTTATATAGGGTGTAAAAATAAACTTAGCAAAGAGCCCCCTAAGCTTAGGCTAGATTTACCTAAATATTTTTATTGCTTAGGGTCAAGGGTCTGTGTTTTCTTTCCTCCCCTAGGATGTCAAGACCTTTGCACCTGGATGAGTGGGGATTAATCCCTACATGGCTTGAACATCGAGCTAGCCAATCATACATCCAGAAATAAATCTCGCTGATAGATAACCCAGTGTCAGCGCCGATGCAACCCATTCCCTGTCACGCTATCAGCCGAGTGTGGCTGTTGTCCGAGTGCGAAACCGTTCCTTGAGAGAGAGAATAGTCAATGTCATGCGTGGTAATGTATATGACGCACTTCTCACTATTGCACTTCTCACTATTGCACTTGTTAGTGTCATACGTGGACAAACATTGATCCGGCGTCATCGCTCATGTACATAGACATCACACCTCTAGTAGTCCTCTCCCCTCATCATGCATCAACTAGCTCATTCTTACAGCTTACTATCCAATATCATCGCAATCAATACCTCCAGACACTATAACCCGGAAACGTTTGCGCATAGTTAATGATGGCATCACCAAAAGTCTTGATCATGATGAGCGACGCGGGCCACGACCCCACTGGCACGTTCAACAAATCGCTTTGGCATCGAGAAGCTGACAGAATCTGTAGAAACGGCCGTCCCTTATGCTGCCTTCAAAGAAACAGGGTTTGAAGTACAATTTGCTACTGAGACTGGAAAGAGCCCGGAATGTGACAAGAGGATGATGGAGGGTATTACTGGTAAACTTCTGGTGCGTGAGCCGACCCGATGTCGGTCTAATTCTTACCGTAAACGCTTGTAGGGTGCGAAAGCTGCGGTGGTGAAAGAATACAAATCCATGCTCGAGTCAGACGAGGCTCGTCATCCGCTGTCATGGACTGCGCCTGGTTTCTCGCTCGACGAGTATAACCTCGTACTCTTCCCTGGTGGACACGATAAGGCTGTGCGACAAATCATCGACTCCGAGGAGGTCCACAAGCTGATGCTTGACTACTTCCCCAAGACGAAGAAGACGAGCAACAAGGCCGTAGGTGCGATCTGTCATGGCGTCATGGTGCTAAGGGCAGCGATGGTAAGAGCGTGCTTCACGATTGTACCACGACTTCACTGCCTGGTTTCTTTGAGAGCTCTGTATACTGGGCGACTAGGGCGTTTCTGGGTGATTACTACAAAACATATGGCGCTGGAAGCGAGAACACGGAAGGTTCTGTAAGCTGTGGTGTTGGATTGGCTCGTCGAGTGAACATACTGACTCTTCCAGGTCCGTCACAGCCTCGCTGATGATAGCAAGCAGTTCAAGGGAAGCAATAGTTTCACTCCGTAAGTCGGTCCCATGGCAGCCTTTAAGAATTTCGCTCCTCTAACCAGCCAACGCAGCTTTTTTGTCAAGGATAATGAGTATAACTATGTCTCTGCAAGATGGCCCGGCGATGCAGACATGTTTGCCGAAACCTTGATAGAGCTTGTGTGAGAGTCGCAATAGAAGTGCTTTGGGAAATGCACAGGAGGATGGCTTTCCTACCTTTGAGACCGAGTCACTAAAGATTATAATAATATTTATATCTATTTTTCATTATCTTTAAACAAGAAGCTAATAAATGCCTAGCTCCTACGTAGATTAATCCTTTCTTAGACATGTCAAGTAATCAGTAAACAGCTTATCCAGTGCATCATCCCAATAAGCTGGACCCAATGCCCTGTCCTGTACAACCACGTTGGCATCATGGAGTATCTCTAACCAGTCTCTCTGGTTGGCCCTGACAAAGTCCGGATCCCGAAACAGCTTCCTTACATAGAGAAATACTTGACTGTCGTCTTCAGTCAGGATTGGCTTTACATCCGCAGGGCAATCATATGGACACGACTCTTCAGAGAAGTCGAGTTCGATCTGGTTCATGGTGTTGGTCTCGCTCGATTCAGAATCGTCCCAGAACTCGAGAAACCTGAGCTGGGAACATTGCGGCTTCTTGAGCTCATTTGTTATCTTGACCTTGCCAGACTTGAGGTCATTCCAGAATGAGAGAAAGCCAAGCTTGGAAAGCTGGCGTTGCGATTTATGAGTGTGAAGTTGGCGAAACAGGAACTCGTCGTAAGCAATCAAATGGAGTGTACTGATTTTGGCGCCGAACGCATTGAAGACTATGATGCCGTCGCTCTGAGGCACGTGCTCGATACATAACAATTTGTAACAAAGGATGATACCTCGGCGTAGAAAGCGAGAACGTGATTCTTGCCAGCGGTAGTCGGGAGAGGAATCATGATCGTTAGTGATCCGGGCAGTCCTGCCATTCCAAGGCAGGTCTAAGAGAAGAGGCCCTAGTAGCAGTGCGTGGAACGTGTGTCCACTGAGGCATAGGTGTTTAATCGATACAATATCAAGGATACATGACTTGTGCCAACAAAGCTGTTTAGAGTCTAGTGCTGCAGTGATATTCACCGCAACGACTGTATCCTGGGTGCCAATTATGCGACGAATCGAGAGCTCATCAGGGCTCTCCGATATCGTTTCTGTATAAGGGCTACCCATGCGATGGAAGTTGAAAATGTCGGGAAGAAAAATTGCCGACATGGTCTTCCCAGGATATCGCTCAACACGCCCGAGGATCGGGTTCCAGTCAGAATTATGGAAGACATCGACCAACGCTCCAAAGTCAGCAGCTGATATGTCATCCATAGTTTCGAAGTGAAACTGACTATCCACGTTGTATGCGAAAGCTACAAGTGGACCATAGAATCGCTCGCTCAACGGTCCAGCTAGAGCAAGGACTGTCTCATTGAAACCACGGAGGTGGCCTTTCAATTCATTCGAAAACTTCCAGGAAGCAGTTTTGACCGCGTGCCCGAGAGCTTTTCCTTGCGTAGCAGTATCCCGACTGAGGGCACGAACGATCAGGTTATATTGGTCTGCACAGTTATATTGTCCCTTGGTCGCTGCCTTCCAACTGTCGATAGTCGCATGCACAATCTCGAGATCATGAGCCTCATATGGGTGTTTCTTGAAAACTCCCCAGCAGAACTCAGGACTTGATGCCTGATAGGGAAATATCATGACCCTGAAATGGTCCTTCGATGGTCGCGGTTCACTACAAAAAGATGATAGCTTCCTGCAGACCAGCTTGTGCATATCCCAATCACTGTATTGGCAGTCGGCTGAGCAGTATTCGGCGTCGTGGCACACAGAACATCTGAGCGATCCGGGCTTCTGACAGGCGATACATGTGACCTCTGTCTTGAGTGCCGCTATATCGCACGGTGCAAGATCCTGAGACAATGGCGGGGGGTTATGAATCCCACGCCAATAGGAAGGTTCGGCGACGCGCACCGTCATGGCGTTTGAAGCCAAAGGAGGGCTGGCCATATTGGTTGCGGCTTGGCTTATGGGCAAATGAGAAATGTGAAGAGGTATTGGAAAAGGTTGAGACGCGTTGTCAGGCTCCTCAAAGGTCGTGAGGAGTTAGCAGATCAGGCTCGGATACAACAACCAACAACAGCAGCTGATAGGCTGAAGACAAGCCACTCCTGCGAGATCCCTGGCGTCAACATTAACAATTAATCAAAGCCTGACATAAGAGGGATCCAATTCTTTAGGGCTTAGGAGCAATAATAAGATTTCCTTCATAAAGAGCTAACTGCGAGTTTCCCCGCAATGCCTTATTATATTTATAGATATCTATAGTTGAGTTTTATCGGCCTAATTTAAGCCATTTATGAGACTAACAAGGTCGCCACCATCATACTCAATTCCAAAAGAACTCAATAAATTTGTAGCAGCCGTCTCACCCGTAGCAAAAGCTCCGTGAACGCAGCCATTAGCAACCAAAGTGCAATGCTCGCCAGCAAACTGCAGACGGCTATGTTTGTGATTCGTCAAAGCGTCAGTGAATAGGCTGGGTTCATCACCGACCTTGTCGGCCGAGTAGGTTCCAAAACCAGCCAATGGGTCCTGAGTCCATTTTGTGCACTCTATACTCACAAGTTGAGGTAGAGCCTTGTATGGCTCAGTACGGTAAAGATTGAATAGCGGCCGGAAGAAGCTGTACAGTTCTTCATTACTCATGGCTTCGACCCGCTGCGTCAAGGGCTCGGCAACCTGGACACATAACTCCTTCTTGCCCGACATGAGCCAGGTGTTAACAGTGACAGTAGGGTGGGCTAGGATGCCATCTGTAACAAGCCCTTCTTCCTGATGTTCAGGGGGTGCCGGGTAGTATATAAGCTGGTCATGGTCCTTGGTCCAGAAGACCTCGGCAAACTCGAAGAATACCTTGCCCAAGGCGCCATAACTGAATCGACTGATTCCCTCACTTATATCAGCCGGAAGGGCGGGCGAAAATGAAATCAACTGACGACGGAGAACACCCAAAGGCACTGTCACAACGACAGCATCAGCCACCAAACGCTCTTCCTTGCCCCGAGCGTTCTGGCAGGTGACGACGGCACTTGAGGCTCCATCCTCACTCCACTGAACATGGCTGACATGGTGATTTAGGTGGATAGAGTCGAGTATTGACTCAGCAGTCCACCCGACGATCTTCTGATAACCACCATGTAGAACGTAGAGATTTCGCTCCGTAACAAAATAGCTGAGGTGTTTGGAAGATGCTACGGAAGTACTTGTGCCTATCCAGAGTTCTATCTATAGTATTGTTAGCATGTGCTCCTCAAGTGTTACGGATATCGTTGAATAGATGCTTACTGACCTCTCTAGTAGCTTGCGGGGCCCAAAGGCGCTCATCTTCAGTGATGAGATCGTGCTTCTTGACAAATGATCTTACTAACTCGTCGACGCTCTTGTCCTCAGTATCGGGATTATTCTTATAAAACCACTCACAGTAATCGGCGAATTCATCCGCCACTTTCTTGGCTTTGAATTGAGCGCCGGCTTTACCGTAAGGCGTGTAGTACAAAGGCGCCCCGTCATCGTAGTAGTAGTCGACTCCCAGCTTCGGAATCAACTTTGTCAATTTATTTTGCGACGTTTCATGCATCCAAGCGGCACCTTTAGAGGAAAATAAACAACAAACGTTAGCATATCTCATGACGACGATGGCAAGTTGTGCCCTTAGAGGGAACGTATGTGTTGACATACCTACACCAGCATTTGACATGCAGGTGTGATAAGACGGCACACAGCCCAAGCTCTGAGGTCTGCAGCTTACTGTTAACCACATGTGTTGTCGGGCTAGCACGTACCGAGATCACGCGTCTTCCCGGGCTGGCTGCTGGTGCAGATACGACCACCAATACGGTCACGGGCCTCGACGATTACAACATCGAGGCCGTGGCGGCGGAGTACCGAAGCAGCTCGGAGCCCGGAAATGCCAGCGCCCACCACGATCATTTTCTCCGGTGGCTCGAGGCTTGGAAGAGGGTTACCTCCTCGCATTCGAGCCTTCTCATCAGCGCCAGTGATGACAGCATGTTCGAGAAGGCCGTCAAAACTGGGGCCACAATTGCTTAGTTTTTCCAAGACGTTGGGTATAAGTGTAGTAGCCATGTTGCACGTTTTGAATAGTGTCAGATAGTACGGAGTAAGATAAGTTGGGTTTAGGATCAAGTTTGGACTGGGGTGCTTTGTGTTTGCCGTTATCGAAGTGCCAACCCCAGGCGATATGAAAGGCGCCCTTAAATCATGGTAACAGTAGTTGGGGAAAGGGGGCATCATTAGGGACCAAGATTCGGCTAAGTGGCAGCCGCTTCATTCGCATGAATGCTCTTATCAAGATTATCAAACAGCTAAGCCATAAGAAGGAAGTTGATGGAGACGAGTGTCTGCTACTTTAATCGTTATCTGGTAAGATTGCGGGGAAATCTGATGAAGCTCGATGCCGAGTCCCGAGATAGTGATAACATTCAGCCTGTCAGGCCCGATGAGGCAAGTTCTCCGCCCACAGTCACCTGTAGCCCTGAACGAATTAACGGCGTATACTAACCCAAGCAAGCCATAAATATTCAATTTACAGCGACTGCTACCGATCGACGACGAGAAACACTGCTTTTGGAGGCATCACAATCTAAACCAATGAGGTGTTAGTTGGCCCGAACTTCCGAAGATATGAACATTTCCGCGTATTGCCCAGGCCCTCTTTTAATTCATTAATGGCCTCCATGGCCTATCTGATAGTCATACCGAAGTCAACATCGTGCCCATCACAACTCTGATCTTTCCCATTATATTCAAGCCAAACAAGCACCATGGAGTCTCAAACGACCGACCGTGGAAGCGAGGATATTATTGCAACGCAGCGCATTCTCGTCTCTGAAGGACACCGAGTTACGCTCAACCCGCAACCAACCAACTCCCCCAACGATCCTCTGAACTGGTCGCCATGGCGCAAATACTGGCATGCATTCCTCGTGCTCTTCATTGTGGGCTTAACTGCTGCCACCAGCAACTCCGCCGGCAGTGCTTCAGATGCGCTGCTGGCGAAAGGTATCAGCGACAGCACTGAGAACACAGGTGCTGGTGTTTTATTCGCCGGCATCGGTTACACGACACTCCTCCTCTCCCCACTGCCCGCCTTGTATGGTCGCCGCAGTACATATCTCATCTGTCTCCTCTCGTCCATTGCTGGGAGTATATGGTTCGCCAAGACGTCGCGCTCTGCCGATGTTATTTGGAGCCAGCTCTTTGTCGGTGCTTCTGAGTCATGTGCCGAGGCTGCCGCACAGCTGTCCCTCTCGGAGCTGTTCTATAGTCATCAACGCGGTATGGTCCTGGGCCTCTATATCCTTGCCACCAGTGTTGGGACTTTTCTTGGTCCGTTGTTTGCTGGCCTTATCACCGATAGTGACCTTGGCTGGAGCTGGATCGGCTGGCTTGCTGCCATTATCAGCGTCGTAACCTTTGTCGTCTTCCTATTTGGTTTTGAGGAGACAAGCTTTTGTCGCAGAGCTGTTCTCGAAGGTATCCGCTTATCCAATACCAATGCAGAAGCTCCCAAGATGCAAAAGGTCAACTTTGGAAACGACAATGCATCAGAAATAGGCGAGCAGGTCAGTTCGATCCAGGACGAACCCAAGACATACTGGCAGCGAATTGCACTAGTGACGCCGTCGCCCACGCTCATAGGCTTTGGTTTTAAGCAATACTTTTCCTCGCTTCTTTCAACATTCCGAGTTTTTACCTTCCCTGCTGTTCTCTATGCCGGCTTACAATGGGGTGCGCAAGATGCGTGGCTGACCTTTTACCTTACTGTCGAGGAGGATAACTATTACGATGCCCCTTGGAACTACGGCGATACCTCGGTGGCATTAATGAACATACCGACTCTGATTGGTGCTGTTATTGGCTGTTTCTATGGAGGTTGGTTCTCGGATAAATTCGTTGAGTGGATGGCACGGCGTCGAGGTGGCATGAGCGAAGCTGAAGACCGACTATGGCTCATGTATCCAGCAGCCATAATCAACCCTGTTGGTCTTGTTGTCTTTGGCATTGGGTCTGATCAAGGCTGGCTTTTTCCTAAGCTATGGGCTGCTTATATCGGTCTTGGCTTTATAGGTTTCGGCTGGGGATGCGCAGGAGATATTGGTAAGTCACAACTCGATTCTAATACAATTACGATGACTTCTGCTAACCAGTATCCCAAGGTATGAGCTACCTTGCCGACTGCTACCCGGATATGATCTTAGAGGGAATGGTAGGTGTGGCTGTGATCAACAATAGCATCGCCCTTGTCTTCACCTTTTGCGCGAGTATCTGGATGGGTTCTCAATCTCTCACTTGGGTTTTCACTATCATTGGGCTGTTGTCTTTCATTTTCTTTATGACAACTGCCCCTATGCACTACTGGGGCAAGGCAGCTCGGCGCTGGACAGCACCTATGTACTGTAGATTTATTGAACATAGGGATGGGCTTTGACAGGGGAAGTCCTACTACGTAGTAAAACTGGTTGTTATTCTCATGTCGAAAGTTGATGTAAAGTGCAAAAGACTTTTCAGATTGACCTTCTCTTGTTCAATACTTTATCTTAGGCTTCTAAGATATCCAGCATGTCCAAGCCACCAGGCTGCTCAATGTATGTCTCCCACAACTCATCAAAAGATAAGGGCATATCGAGACTATGAAGCCCTTGGCCCTTAGATCCATATAAACCGAAGTCAAGTGGTGTTGCGTCTTCAGTATAGGTAGAGATGGTCGTCGATGGTGACGAAATCCCATACGAGACTAGTAACTGCGTCAAAATACCCAACAACTTGGCAGCCATCTTGGAATGGTCTTTAGCATGGTCCAGCCTCTTCAGAACCTCCATCAGCTCAGATAATTGTGTCTAGCCATCTCGGTTACAACAGATATCAGTAGTGAG
The DNA here is from genome assembly GCA_013623355.1 of Fusarium bactridioides. Classification (NCBI taxonomy): domain Eukaryota; kingdom Fungi; phylum Ascomycota; class Sordariomycetes; order Hypocreales; family Nectriaceae; genus Fusarium; species Fusarium bactridioides. Next base: position 61,787 of record JACCKW010000004.1, on the reverse strand, counting down.
AACAAGTGCCCCAATGAACATGTGGAAGATGGTGCCCTGGATCTTCATGAAGTCGGCAGAGTGCAACATATCTATCATGCTCATGCCTCGCTGTGAAGAAAGAACAGCTCGAGCAGCCTTCAGACTGGCCTGTCGAGAAAGCGCATGTAGAGCCTTGTTGATGCGCCCGGGAAGGTAGGGGAAATGTAGCCCACAGCGAAAAATGTTGATCAAAAGGTTGATCAATAGTCGCTGCATAGGGATGTGGGGATAGTTTCGGTCAATCAGTTTCGTCTCTTCAGACTCTCCCAATTCTGCTTTGAAGAAATCAGGTAGCTCGTAGAGCAATGATTCGAGTTTTGCATCGAGTGAAAGGATCAGCTCGCATGATGCTTCGCTTGGATCATGTGGCATCAGATCCGAAATGCAGCGAACTACCTCGGCGACCTTGACGCGTTGAAGGTTGTACGACATAGTGGTTGGCTCTGAGAGAGGCCGCTCCTTGTGAGCAGGGCTATTGAGGTCGTCATCATCAATATGTCTCGGAAGGTTGGTACTGATGAGGGTAGGTTGGATGAGATATGTAGCTCCAGATGTTCCTGGGTCCAGTCAGCACGTCAATATCGCTTTCAGTGATAGTTGCTTACCTTCTGCTTTTGAGGATGCCCAGTCAGTCGCTGTGAGGTACTACCAAACTCTTCTCTTTATCTATTGTGTTATCGGGTCCGCATCAACCTTAGAATGGCCCCGCCTCACCGATACGCGGTCGACAACATGAATTCCAAGGCTATGAGAAACAGCGACAGCTTCAGCAAGTAGAACACGGTATCGTGGAGAGAAGGTTTCGGTATGATGGATGCCAAAGCTAAGGAGAATCAATGCCTGGACGTTTTCGAGAGTGTGATCTCCTCGCCGACGATGCTGCTCGAGGCAGTCCATCGCCATTCCCACGTAGGCGGCGAATAAGTCAAGTCTTTCCTTGAGTATCGGAATAGCTGTCGTCAAGTCACCGTCCACAGGCTCAAGGATAGTCGCCAAGGCAATGACGGATAATATCGAAGCGAGGCCTCTAGGGGCAGTTGTTGCAGAAAAGTTGACGATCTGGTCATATGCCTCGTTCACCAGAGTGCATGCGTGGGGCTCGTAGATAATGTTCTGGACATGGCCCAAGTATTGGAAGTATACCTGAAATAGACGCATAGTCTCCCATTTGGGAGGGAGTTGTATGTGGCGAGGCTCGATTATTTTCTGGGATTTGTAGTTTGCTGAAATTGATATGCTAAGCTCGTGCGTGAGCGCGCGATACTTACAAATGTTAAAAAAGAGAAAATTATGCAGAATGGTAGTTATTATGAAACTTACCAGGAAGCTATCATTGACCGAGTATTTGGTAGCTTGCATTTGGTCTTCAGGAGGCATCGACTCAGCGTCATTTGAAGCGGGGTCTGGAGCTTGCGAGACGCTGGGAACGTTGAATCGAATGGCATTCAGCTGGTCGCCAATGGGGGCCGATATTACAACATTTTTGCTTCTCTTGTTTGAGTTGAGGCAATCCTAGATCTGATCTAACCTCGAGAGTATGCTTGACAGAGCTGAAGAGTCTGGCTCTTGAGGCAAAGACCTTTTGACTGCTCGGCTAGGAGGCAGGTCTTGCTCTGTGCACTCAACCGACCGAGCAATGCAATTCGCACATGGCTGATTGCGATCACACTTGAGCTTTCGCTGGCGACATGAGAGACATGCATTTATCTGCGCTCCTGGTGCCATTGTGGTTGTCCCTGTAAGAAGATCTTCGGACCCGCGGATCCGTCATCATCCGTCAGCTTACGGTAGATCATCGGGCTAGAAGCGGGGCCAATAACAACCTTAAGATTCTTCTTAGGTCCGGTCCGGTCCGGTCCGGTCCGTGGACACTTGGCATCTCGGATCCGTTCTACAAATTGTATCATTAGGTCTAGTATTTATAGCAATGCTTACAGTCTGAACATTTAAATATCTCAGAAGCTATTACAGAACCATTTCATTCTAATCCCAAAGCCAAGATATCTTACTCCCAAGTCACATCATAGCCATCGCAATGCCTGACGTTGACTTCAACGCTATAGCGGCTGCAGCCAGCTTCGACAACTTCCGCGAGGCTCCGATTCTGGATACTCTCGCCAATGATTCTCTGCTTTCTCCCAATTCCAATTTAGAACAAGCCCTCGCCAACTCAGAAGCCAAGGGTCTTCCTCCCATCAGCGTCACCCCAATGTCTGGCCAGCATCTATCTATCCTCACTCAACTCATGGGCGCCAAGTCAGTGCTAGAAATCGGTACGCTTGGAGGATACTCAGCTATCTGCTTTGCCCAAGGCGGCGCCAATGTAACAAGCATTGAGATCGACCCTAAGCACCGCGACGTAGCACTCGAGAATGTGGCAGGTCTTGATGTTGACGTTATACTCGGAGCTGCGCTTGACGTTCTACCGAAGCTGGCCGAGGAGAAACGGCAATTTGACATGGTCTTTATCGACGCTGAATTTGAGGATCATATTGATCATTTTGACTGGGCTGTTAATTTGACCCGGCCTGGAGGATGTGTGTTCTTCGACGACGTGGTGGCGGCCATGTTCATGAATGGCGAGGTAAAGCCTGGAGCGGACTCCATCTTGACGCATATTGGAAAGGATCATAGAGTCAAGGCTGCACTGATGCCCAACGTGGCGTGTCACCCCATGTTGCCCACGCCTATCTTCAATGGCTTTGTATTGGCTCTAGTCAACGAGCACTGATTAAGATGGTAGTGAAGTTCGCTGCGACAAGTACCTACCATGGTCAACACTGTAATATACATTCTTACCGCTCTTTTACAATTTCGTCTTCTATTTGGAATATGTAATAATGCTTCAAAAGCGGGACAATCAGCCTAGCGTTAGTTCTCTCACACCGATCAGGCCATCCTACTCCTAAAGCCGCCAGTAATTATTCCTGGTATGTGGGCTCATTATAGCGAGTACCTAGACCACGAGCGAGTCCAAGAATATGCTAAGCCCCCTTGAGCCTTACCCTTTTAAGCTTACATGTCATCAACGATCCAAGCCACATTCCTTCGGGAGGCATCCTACGAAACAAAGGCACTTTTTCACAACCCTAGACCGGACTCTTCAGACCTTGATATAAAGTGTATTCGAACCAGAAAAAGGCTCAACTATACATTGATCCTCAATTCACATTGTGTACTTACCCTTTACAACTTACAGGCTCGATTGCTGGCCCTGTACTCAAGCCGGGTTATGCGACTTGTATAAAAGCTGTGACCTCAGGTACCCCGGAAAAGCTTTTCTCCTACCGCCACAGTCTGCCTTGCCTTGCCGAATTCCGGTCAGCTCATAAGCCCTATACATAAGCTGCATCAGAATACGAAAATAACTCTCGCAACTCCTCAACTTATCAATTTCAAGGCTGAAAAAGATGGCTTCCAACCTCTACCCTCACAGAGGGTTCATGCTGGATACTGGCCGAAAGTTCTTCCCCGTCAAAGCTATTCTCCATTTGTTGACACTGCTTCACCAATACAACTTCAATGTCTTCCACTGGCATATCTACGATGCGGAAGGCTTTCCTCTGCTCTGGCCTGGGGGCGAGGGCCTGACGAACGCAAGTGTCAAGTATAGCCAGACTCACACGTTCTATACGCCTACCGATATCCAGAGCATCGTCTCCTATGCAGAGAACCTGGGAATTATGGTGTATCCGGAGACGGACATGCCTGGTCATAGCGATATCTGGTATGTCATATGATACCCCCGCTTCAGCGTTGCTGCGTTGTGATCTAACAACACTCTATCAGGGGAATATGGAAAAAGAATTTGGTAGTAGGCAAGGCAAGCTTAACAAACCCGGACGCGCAGCTCGACATCAGACCGAACAACAAAGCAGTGTATGACAATATCACTAGCTTGGTATCGACTGTTGACGGGTATTTCGGCTCACCTTACCATCACTTTGGCGGCGATGAAGTGGCATACATGTGGAACACCAAAGATGACAACAAACTATTCAATACGTTTCTGAACTGGCTCAAGACTCTCACTCCCAAGAAATCAGTCATCTTATGGGACGATCCGCTCACCGACTCGGAAAAGAGCATCACTTTGGCAAAGGACTGGATCATCCAAACTTGGCATAAAGGCACCACTCAGAAGATACTCAAAAAGGGACATCGGGTCATCGTGTCAGAGTCTGACACTTTCTACATTGGAAACGCAGATGCGGACAAGATATCCAAATTTGTATTCCCAAAGGACTCCAAGGTTATGGGCTTCGAGATCGCGTGGTTCACCTCACAAGATGATAGTCCAAGTGATTTGGATCAAGATTGGATTCTCGATCCCTTGAAGGCTGCATCTAAGATCCGGAGAAAGTAAACGAGGGCATGAAGGGTTAAGGAGTAAATATACATGAGTTGGGCTTGACCATCCATCATTCTATGCTTGAGCTTGATATGATAAACCCTATTTGATAGAAAGGTCTATCTAATATTTATGTATATTGACCTGAAGTTTAAGATGTATGTCTCTCGGATTTCTAGGCATGAACTGGAACGGTTCCGCGCGAAACGATGGGCTCCAGAAGTTTCCCAGGTCCCTGTAGTTATCATCGATGGGCTTTAATTAATCGGATCGCAAATGCTGTTACTCTCAAACTTGTATAGTCCTCAGATTACAATTTTGTTGTAATACGCCGGCGGTGAAACAAGTGTCTATGACAGCAAAGTTCTGGCTCCAAAACAACCCATCTACGTGTCCAGCTGCACTCTCGTTCGGAAAGGGAAGAAGAAATAGAGTCTGTTCCTATCAACAACAATGCATGTGAGACATCTTCCCAAATACAAAAAGCCCCAATAGCACCCACATAAATCTAATTCTCTCCGCGCTACCCTACATTGGCAAGCACAACAGTCAAGGTGGGTCTTTATGCTCTAATAAGGTCATGGCGCTACCAATCGCACTAAGGATGTGGAACACTCAGGGGTCCAATTACCTTGTGGCGTAGACGTAGGCTTGGCTTTAGTAGCGACACTATTGGTTTTTGGAAATGAGTTGAGCTCTCCTTGGCCAGTAGCCTCGATTTCACAAAATCTATGCTAAATCCTCTTTCCTTCCTTCTTGGTTTTCCCTGTTGTTATCTCTCGCTCGTTATATCTCACCTCAGCCACTCCTTAACAGATCGCAATGCATTCCAATATTCTATTAGCCGTTGGCCTTTTTATGGCTGGGTCTGCTCTTGCAGGTCCTTGTAAGCCAAAGACATCAGGTATGCACACCAAGTGATCCTTCTTCAAAGAGCGACTGTTAAACAAGAAATTCTTATGCAGCTTCGAATACATTAACGACCACGCTCACTACTGCCGAGCCTACTCCAACCACCATCGCTACTGAGACTACTATTTCGACGTCAGACTCATCCAAGACAACTGCTATCGATAACATCACTACTACAACGTCTGAAGCGGAGAGCAAAACCAAGGCCGAAAGTAGTACCACCACTCAGACCGGAACCACGATCGCTACCTCTGAACTCGAGAGCACCACTGCGTCATCGGTTTCGTCTCAGCCGACGACGACAGGAGATGTCACCACGACTTCAGAGGCCGAAAGCACCACCAAGGCTGACACCACTACCACTGCTGTCGCTGCCCCAACCTTTACCATCCTCGCTGGAAGTGCTCCTCTAACTGGCGATATCCTCCAGGCTGATGGTTACCAGGGTAGCTACCCTTTGTTCAACCCCTCAGCTAACCCCCTGGATCCACCTTACAGCCCTAGAACATGGGTCATCGAGCCCAGCACCGGCCATATCAAGGACACAGCCACTGGAAACTATTTATGCGCCTACTATCTCTTCGTGCAACAGAACGGTGGAGCAGCTTCCATTTCTACCTGTGAGGATGTTCGCAACCCAGGCCCCAACAGCATGTACGGTTATTTGTCCTGTCAAATTGTGAACGGTCAGCTCTCGTGTACAGCCCCCAAGACTGTGTGCACCTACGACGGAGACTACACTTGTGTTACTTCACCAGGCCAAGAGAACGCTTACAATCAGATTGTTGCGATGAGTAGTGAGACTAGTGACGCGTCCATCGCGATGTATGAGACTACGCCTAATAACTGGACACCAATGGTGCTCAATGTTCAAGAAGTCTAAGCTACAACGGAGGGATGGACATGGCTAGTTTGTATGGGGCGCACTACGTGTATGGCTTTGTAGTGTTTTAGTTTTATATACTATATTCTAGTAATATTTAAATGTGTCTTAATTATATCATTAACAGAAACCTAAGATAAATAAAGTATAGAGAAGGCTATAGAATTTACAGTAAGTATTATAAAAGGTATTTTACTTTATTAATATTAGTTTTAAAAAGTCTACATAAGAATAAACTTAGTAAGTACTAGTAAATTCTCTTTTAGAAACTGTTATTTAGGTAAAGGTTAATAATCCTTACCTTACATAGGTACTTAAAGTTTATAACTATTAACACTGCGTCTCTGAGGCACTATAACGAATCGCCTTGGCAAAGGATCTGCAGTGAATACTGCCTTATATCTACCCACTAAATCCCCTGTAAGTAACCCTAACATGGACCCCGCAATTGCCTACGCATTCAAGGATCAGCATTAAGGATCTGAGACCTACCCTTTGGAGGAAATTACCTGAATTGTTCAGTGCCAAATTAACAACCAAACCAAGTTCTGTAAATGTTTTACTCACACTAAGGTTCATCGTATGTAGCTACACCTTATCAGACGAGAACATATGGATGGAGGCCCATGTGACGCTTATACCACCGAAACCATAACGCGTGAGCCGTTACCGTATTAACAAATCAACGTGTTTATTACGTCGTCGTCATCAACATCACAGTTACCATTATCGATTCATCTCTTACATCATGGGCGCCATGCTTATAGCAAGAAGGCTCATGTTGAACATTTTATTTCTTGGATAACAGACTTGCAGCCCCTCCCTCCGCCTCCCAGGCCTTGCTGGCCACCAGGCAACAAGAACGAACGCCTCTACCACGAATTCCCTTAGCCCTCCGATTACTCCCCCCACTCGCCCTCAAACTAAGTTGAATCAGACTATGAATATACTTGTTTTCGCTCATTTCGGCAATTGACTACACAAGGGACAAAGAGACGTGATTATAAATCATCCCAGCCACCTTCGCCAAGTATGGTGGACGCGGAACCGCAAACGCTCAAACAGGCTCAGAAGAAACGTTGGATCCAGAACCTTTCACCAGAGACTATCGAATCAGTCTTTAGATAGCACATTTACGGGAATCATACCGTGGGGCCGGGACCCAGTCCCAACGCTCCCAACAACTCAACTCAAGCCGGCTTTTTCAGGGGCTTGACTTGGGGGGGGTCTGATTTGAATTGAGTTGAATCTAGCCAATTAGAATTGAGTTAAACAAGTTAACTTGCAGATTACTAGTCTAGCCTAATTAGGTAAGGCTAGCCCTGCAGGAACCTTTTTTTACTAACTAATTAGCTAAGATAAGATAAGATAAGATATCTTACCCTAGATCTTAAAAAATTCCTTAAAAAAAAAGAGGTAAAAGATACTTATGTAATACTAACTTTCCTACTGACTTAAGTAACTTACAAGTCAGGACCTAGGTAGACTTAACTTAAGGGTTTTTTTCCTGACTTGCAAGTCAGGGGGTTAGACTTGAATTGAACAAGCTAACTTGAGTTATTGGGAGCGTTGCCCAGTCCAATGGTAACGTAACCATGGGGATGCGGCCTATAAGGTTAAGCTTTATGGTGCGAACACAGATAACGAATGGTAACGTCACAACCCGATACAGTGGTACCTTGGACACGGCTACATCCATCGCATAACCAAGTTCAATGTAACCGATAGCAGAAGGAGGTTTAGCTGCCCACATCGGAACAGAAAGTATACATATATCGAGCATCATAAAGCCGCGTTACAATCCATGGATCGCAATAGGGTGCAGAAGTGAAGTCCATCAGCTGGTCTAGCCAATCTAACTTCAGGTCTCCCGGAACGCATTTAATCCATATTTTGGAATTATTTCTTTGCTATCTTATACCATATACCGATCTGATCATGGCTGAAGGTATCAAAGATGGAGTGTTTCGGCGAAACAACACAAAGCCTCCGGCCGACGGACCAGTCATGCCGCTGTTTTTTCTGTCCAGCAAGACCGCCATCGTGTGCGGCGCCGGACAGGGAATCGGACTAGCAGTGGCCAAGGCGCTCGCCGAAGCGGGTGCCAACGTGGCCATCTGGTATAACAGCAACAGTGGCGCTATTTCAGAGGCTAAAGATATCGAAAGGATCTATAAAGTCAAGTGTACGTATTGCGAACCTCGTCATATATGTTGGATGAGATGACTGACCTGACTGTTGGGTAAATAGGCAGAGCGTATAAAGTAGACGTCACCTCGTACAAGGAGGTGGATGAGACGATGGAAAAGGCTATCAGAGATTTGAACGGCCGTCTCGACGTGTTTGTGGCGAACTCGGGTGTTTCCTGGGGCGATGAAGCGTTTATCGATTCTGATATTGGGCGATACCACGATCTCGTCAAGATCAACACTGATGGAGTTATCTACTGCGCTCATACCGCTGGCAGACATTTTCGCAGACAAAAACAAGAGGGAACAAAGATTGACGGGTCTAAGCTGCACAATTTTGAGAGCGGTAGCTTCATCGCCACGGCTAGCATGTCGGGACATATGGTCAACATCCCTCGGCGTCAAGCCGTTTACAACGCCTCCAAGGCCACTCTAATTCACATGTGTAAGTCTTCCGACATCTCCCCAACATCTCTGACGAACTGGTCCGTTTAGGCAAGTCCCTCGCGATTGAATGGCTTGGATTCGCTCGTGTCAATAGCGTGTCTCCTGGATTTATCAACACTGGCATCTCCGGGCCGATCGCGGAAGAGATCATGAGCGCTATCATGGACAAAGTCCCTATGGGGTAGGTTATCTGTTGATTGAGAACAAAATGAGTAATAAAGCTAATATCTCTAGGCGTTTTGGTGAAACAGTGGAGTTGAAGGGTGCGTATCTGTTTCTTGCTTCAGATGCTTCCACATACGTGACCGGAACAGATATCCTTGTTGATGGTGGTTACACTGCTCCTTAGGACTTGTTGGGCTGTTCCATTCACTCTCTATTGCAGTAATAAAATGCACTAGTTAGTGGCTGGCTGCTGGGCTTCAGCTAGACGCCCTTAGACCTTACTTATGTTCTAGGCCGCGCAGGGAATTGTTGAAAGACCAAGTTATTTTTTGAAACGTTACATACAACCACTGTTTCCTTCTTATTTGCAATCAATCTTTCAATTACCAGGTCCGGCATTGTAGCACAGTGCCCTTGAGTCGGCCGCTCTGAATAATAAGGAGGCCCGCACAATCGGGTTGTGGACCACATCCCGATCCCCTATCATTTGCCCGCTGCCACTGAGCCCTGTTGTGTATTGTAGCGAACCGATAAATTTATCAGCCATATTCAAAGATTACGAAATGGACTCTGACTTGATTTCAACGTAAAGCGTTCACTTCATGTCTAGTACCAATGTTCTTCGTCTCGCCCTGACTTCATGACCTTCCGAACGCAATTCCTGTGTATCATTACACTTTCAGGCATTATACGTCATCTTGTCACCTCAGGCCCCGAAAGGAAGCACATGCTAAGCCTCCTTAGGGTGCCTCGACCGATATGAGATCTGTGAGTTGTGGACTCAATCAGAAGTACGGATGGCAAAAGTGCCGGGGCTAGACACGTTGGGAATAGCAAGCGAATAGGCCAAACTTTATTGTCAGGTCTCGCGCGCGCTTGCTGATTAACACATGATATTGATTCATGTGTCTTTGACTTTGCTCAATGAACAACGAGCGCTCTGGCCACGGTTCGGTACGATAATTGCACCGATGCTATACATTTCGTTGAGATGAGGCCGCGCGGGAGCGCTCTCTGCAAGTCAGGAGGAGACGAAGGGCTCCAGTCGCCCTGATTATATATAGACGGCTGGAAATCCGAGTTGGCAAATTCGATCATCACCAGTCTCACCTCTCCAGCTTCACAATGCGCTTCTTATCGCTATCTTCGACTCTCCTGCTCTCTGCAAACGCAGCGGCATATGATACCCTCCTCCACTTCGGCTCGCCAACTCAAGTTGAGACACGTTCCATCGACCAGATTTACAAAGCTGCTCTCAGAGAGGGCGGTGTCGTGACAGCCTGGTTCGGTGGCGATGAAAAGAACCAAAACGACGCGGTCAAAAAACGCCTTCGATTCGGCCTTTCCCGGCATGAAGCTCAATCTCACCACCGACCTGTCCAAATATCTCGATGGCAACATCGACCAACAACTCGCCAACAATAACGTCTATGTCGATACTCTCGCTCTACAGACCACGCAGGACTTTCCGCGATGGAAAGAAGAGGGCGCGCTGCTCTATTATGCCCCTGCTGGATTCGATAAGATCTATTCTGGCCTTAAGGATACTGATGCTGCTTTCTACGGATACACAGGTATTGCGTGGCAACTCATCTGGAACGCCGATAAGTCAAAGGGTAAAAAGGCACCAGCAGAATACAGCGATTTCCTTGCGCCAGAGTACAAGGGTAAGCTTGCTTTGACATATCCTAATGACGACGATTCAATCCTTTTCCTGTTCGATAAAATGTAAGCCTTCCACTGTCGTCAATCAACACATAGCCTCGACTCACTGCATCAACAGCCTTAACCAGTACGGCGAATCTTGGTTCAACAAGCTCCTCCAACAGAAGCCTCGCTGGGTTCGTGGAGCAGCCACTCCGCAGACGCTTGTCCGTGACCCCAAGACACCTTACGTCGCAACCTTCACCTCAGCTCTGGGCTTGACCACAGGAGCCGGCTCTCTCAACGCTACATATCCCAAGACAAGCAACTTCATCTCGTGGGCACAGCATACTGCCATTCTCAAGGATGCGCCGCACCCTGAGGGCGCTAAGCTACTACAGAACTTTTTACTAAGCAAGGACTTCCAGAAGACGAGCGGGTTCAGGCCTGTGAGAAATGATGTCGCTCCGCCGGCCGGGTTTCCTGAGTTTGTTGGTCAATCACACACTGACCCTTATGACTTTATGAGGTTTATGGTTGACCGGGAGAGGGTTGAGAGGCTGAGATTCTGGTTCGAGAAGAGGCTTGGTACTGCCCAGGGTCTCAGCCCGCTGGATGATGATCTGTAGATGTTTATGGAGCGGTGATTCATTTCTTATAGATATGCGAATATATAGAATAGTTAGATTTATTGTCTGTTTTAATCAAGATATATTATGTGTTTAGCTGAACACACAAATCATAAGCAGATATAGCTATAATCACCAGACATTATAAAAGCTCGTCTCGTCGATCATAGCCACCGGCCCGAAATCGGCAAATGTTATTTTTTTCTTTTTGACCGGGAGTATTAAAGAGTCCTTGGACTTTCACTGTGGAGCGCATTGCACTGCCGAGCGTAGTTCTCATTGGCCTTAGGCGGAGCTCATACCTGGAGAACGGCCGGCGGTGATTATACGAAAACGCCGCCGATAATTGAGTATTGCTTTCATCTGCCGTCCTTTCCGATTCTAAGCTTCGAATGAGCGCTCACTTCGGTAGCCTTACTTGCTAAGGAAGAAAATACAGGACCATGGGTTTTTAGTTAAGTCTAAGGCCTACATCCTTGCTCATTAGTGTAACGTCTTCTACAGCGCATATAAGAGAGTCTAGTTCCCAACTCGGGCAACAGACGAGAGTCCGATCATTAATCAATCTCACATCGAACGACAGCAACATTTCCAGTAATAGCATTCAACTGAACTCCCTAATATCACAACTTCTCACTGCCAATCCTCCCTGTTATCTATCCTTCCCAGACGTCCTGGGCGTGGCAGAGCTCTCTCTAGGGACCATGTCCGAAGCCCAAGATATGAACACAAATCAACAAAATCTAAATGACTCGGAACGAGGCGGGAAGTCGAGTGGAGATGAAGTTGGGCCAGATCAGAAATCAGAGCAGCAGGTTGATGAGAACTTGGTGACATGGGATACACCTAAAGATCCTGCGAATCCAAAGAATTGGACCATGAAGAAGAAATGGATTGCGCTTATCTGCGGTATGTTTCTCACCTCTTACTCTTTTTACCTTACCGCCTCCATAACATCTTGCCGCCGTCTTGATACCCTCATCCGTCATGCAATATAAGTAACATATACCTTAGTCTCCTTATTCGCTCCCATCTCGCCCCTCACATCCCCATGGTCGCGCCGGCACTCCCCTCGATCGGCGAATCTCTTCATATAACCTCGTCTCTTGAACTCGCCCTCACCCTCTCCATTTTCGTAGCCGCCTACGCAGTCGGTCCACTCTTCTGGGGTCCGATCTCCGAGCTCCGAGGCCGAGTTATTGTTTTACAAACCTCCAACCTATGGTTCCTTTGCTTCAACCTTGGCTGCGCCCTGTCTCACAACAAGAGCAGCATGATCGCCTTCCGCTTTTTGGCAGGCCTTGGGGGCTCTGCTCCATTGGCGGTCGGGGGCGGGGTCATCTCTGATATGTTCGAGCCGGAGGAGCGAGGAAGGGCTATCTCTGTGTACTCTGTAGCCCCCCTGCTTGGGCCGGCTCTTGGACCTATAGCAGGAGGTTGGGTGGCAGAGAGAACGACCTGGCGTTGGGTATTCTACTCACTACCATCGCATGCAGCTTCGTACAGGTAGCCGCTTTGCTTTTCCTGAAGGAAACATATGCGCCAGTGATGCTTGAGCGGAAGAAGCAGAATTTGATCAAAGGGTCAGGAAACATGAGCCTATACACAAAACACGACCAACCAGATAGGACATTGGCAAGAACACTTGGGATCGCCCTGACTCGTCCATTTCGCCTTCTGTTCACCCAACCCATCGTCATGTTCCTCGCTGCCTACATGACATACCTCTACGGAACCATGTATCTCGTCCTGAGTACCTTCTCGGGTCTATTCGAAAAGGTATACCACGAAACACCCGGCTATCAAGGCCTGAACTACATCTCTCTCGCGTTGGGGTTGTTCATTGGAACCCACATCTGCGCTCGGTCGCAAGATCGCATCTACAAAGCCCTGAAGCGTCGGCGTTGCAAGGAAGGCCAACCAGGGCGCCCCGAGTTCCGTATCCCAATGATGATACCCGGCGCGATCCTGGTGCCCACAGGATTGCTGATCTACTCCTGGACCGCAGAGAAGAGAACGCACTGGATGGGGCCCAACGTTGGTGCATGCATCTACACCACAGGGGTCATCATTGGGTTTCAGTGCATACAGGGGTACTTAGTTGATTCGTACGCACGATACGCGGCTTCAGCGGTGGCGGCTGCGACGGTGACGAGAAGTTTGGCGGGTTTTGGGTTTCCGTTATTTGCGGCGGATATGTATGATACTTTGGGGTATGGATGGGGAGGGACGTTGCTTGCTGGATTGGCGGTTGTGCTGGGGTGGCCAGCGCCTGTCTTGTTGTGGTTCTACGGGGAGAAGTTGAGGGCTAGGAGTAAGTTTGCTAGGTAATCAGACTACAACGCTGAGATGGAGAGAAAGTCATTGCTAGATCTGGAGTCAATCGTCGACAATTTCGATATCAATAACAATCAAACTACAACTCAATGCTACGGGCCTTAGCAGGTAATCACCAAATGGGACATTTCATCCGACATTGTGTTGTTAGAAACATCTTCCTTACTGATCGTAAGGTCAGAGACCTGGGTATTGGCGGGAAGTGACGAGAGATCTCTCCGCCATGACAAGCCCGCCGTAGTAGCGGAGATGGGAAAGTTGGAGAGACAAATACACTCCATGGTGCTTTTAGCTCGTTATATTAAGCCCAATTGTTAAGAGCCCCGCTGCGTTAACAAGGTCGCCCTTTTACTCCACTCGAACTGGCAAAGGTCCCTTTCCAAGTTCAAACATGGCTGGATATAGGTGCCAAGAGGAAAGGCCTGGGAGCGCTTTGTCAAGTGAGCCAATGGCTAGTATCTCCAAGAGCTCCGGTCCGCCTGATGACGTTTTTCCATTTTGGAGGCCTGGTACGCTGCAAAGCTCAAACGAAAGGGCATTATTAGCTAGCCCTCATAGTCAAGGGCGGCAATGGTATGATGAGACAGTTGCCGTACTTCCTCTTTCCTGGCTGAAACGCCGTAAGCCACGGCGGCTGAGAATCCTGACGGTGGCGGCTGGATAACCCTGTTGCGACTGCGGTCATCCTGCTCACTAGCAGGGCATATATATAAGATGGTTATTTGCACTAGGAGTAATTATCCTTTTTCTTAAAGTTTAGTCACTAGTTCCACGGTCCTAATGACTCATTTGTCTACGTTAGCGTCCTGACAGTATAACATCTGCAGATATCCTGGGGTCGAGGATAAATATCTCAGCATGGAAATAAATCCAATCAGTGACCAGTTGCGTTATTTACAGCTAAAACTTATCGCTGGGAGCCTTTATCAGCAGACGGAACTTGGCATCAGTGCCCTTATCCGTCGCTATAAATCTGACATATGATGTAGACGGAGAGATAAGACCAAGTTTCAGCTATCTACAACCGGCGGTCATCCATTTAGGAATGTGGCACCGGAAGGAACATGCTCCCGCACGGCGCGAAAACAATGCATAAATACGATAGGCCCTTCAAGCACTGAGAACCCTTGTACGCCACAGTGTTCATACTGCCTCCCTTTTGCCGATCTTGGCTAGCTGTAAGCCTGAAGGGACGTCACAAGTGGAGATGCTGCAAGGGTATCTTGATTTTTACGGTGCCTTTGCCTTGTATCTTGGTTCTCGCACTGGCCTCGGCTCCTACAGTGGCCAATCTGCGGCTAGGGAACTTTTGTGCATTAGTGTTGGCGCGTCGGCTTGTCGGCCATGCAGTAAGCAGTGAGCCGTTCTTGGTGAGGCAATCATAATGCCTGATCTTGTATTTGGAATTGAAGCCGTAAGCAGTTCAGCTGGGTTCAAATTGAGAGTAAAGTCGCTGAGAGAAAGAGGCGCCTTACCAATTGCCCATGTCAACATGTCAGTTTTTGGATCACAGTCAGGTCTTTCCCAACAGACACTATCGGACGCAGATGACAGCAATATCCCAGTGCAGAATCTGGTAGAGACTATAGATAGACGAAAGACACAGAATCGCATCGCCCAGAGAAAGCATAGTCAGTCCCTTCCAATGTTTCCATACCAACCTTGCAGCATCGCTCTCACCGGGCCATGTTCTCATCCGCCTGCAAAAGAGTAGAATCATTAAGTAATAAAAACAGGACAAAAACTCAAGAAGCGCATCGAAGACCTGGAGCTGCAACTGGAATATGCAAACTTTAACTCCCGATCCGTCGATCCAAAAACGACACCTCACCCTATACCAATGTCTGCATCTTCGGATTTGAATTCGACCGAGGAAAACATGCTACCCCATTTTGACCACATAGAAAATCTCTTTACAAAGTCTAATGGTCACCTGGGAAGCTTTTGGAATGCCCAGGAACACAGCGCATTGTCGGGGGCTTCGCTTTCACTTGGTCACATCACAACGCCTTTATCCGCCGCAGGCATGGCACCACTGCAAACTCAGGACCTGACCGGCGATAGTTCCTTGAACAGAGATTTCGCGTATACCTCAGCTCGCCGTGGCTTAGAGCCACCGACAGCTTCTCTTTTGATGACACCAACTACCGAAATTAACGAGGTTCTCGCTGTACCTGATGCGAATCGCCGGTCTTCATTGGAATTAGCTTCCAAACCTTTGGACATTCCTATTGGAGCTCTCAGAATGCAACCCTCCAAGATCCTTTACCGCGCTCCTACATTACTATTTATCCTATCAGAGAGACGTAACTTCCGACCAAAGCATATAAAAAACCGGGTATCCGAGGGTGAAAACGATATAATTTATGTTTGTCTATACGTCTTGTAAGAAAGACTGCCACTGGCGCCTGGTTCTAGCGATCAATGGTTAATGTCTGCGAGATATATCAAGAGGTCACGCGAGCAAAACGAAAACCCCCGAGTTCACACAAATCACAAGCCACAATTAGTTACTAGAACCTCAGAACATTTGTATTTATCTTTAAAGTTCACGAAAATTAAGCCTGAGGCTATGTTTCTTTGCGTGCTTCTGAAGTCACCAGTTCCTCACTCCTCCCCACCTCGCAGTATGACAACAGAACAACATAGTGTAGCTACCATCTCAAACCTTCATTACATCTCCACTAGCAAGACGTGCGGCACAGATACCGTGTCGAGCAGTCATTCCCTCGTCGGCAACCTTGGCAGCGCAAATCCCATGCCTGGCCTTCATGCCATCTTCAGCAGTCCGGGCAGCGCAAATGCCGTGGTGAGCCTTGACACCGTCTTCCATTGACTTGGCCGCACAGATACCATGTCGAGCTGTCGTGCCGTCTTCAGCCGCTTTGGCGGCGCAAATACCGTGTCGAGCGTTGATGCCATCCTCGGAGGCCTAAGCAGCACAAATTCCGTGGCGTGCTGTGAAACCATCGTCGGCTTTTGCTGCACAGATACCGTGACGAGAGGTAACTCCGTCAGTACTGGCCTTTGCGGCGCAGATACCATGGTGAGCTTTCAAGCCATCCTCAGGGGATTTGGCAGCACAGATGCCATGACGAGAGTTGACACCATCACTGGCCTTTGCTACACAGATACCGTGTAGAGCTTTGACACCATCGTTCATCTTGGCTGCGCAGATACCATGGCGAGCGGTAACCCCCTCATCAGCAGCCTTCGCGGCACAGATTCCATGTCGAGCTGTGACACCATCGTCAACCCCCATTGCAGCGCAGATGCCATGGTGGGCAACAATATCCTCGCCCTCCTTCTTGCTGAAAGTCCAAGCAGCCTGGAATGTATCAAAACCCTGTGGGCCAATGACCTTGGAACCGATAAGACCTGTAGAAGGAATGACGATGCTGCTGCGGCCATAGGTCACTTCCATGGTCTCGTTATCAGGGTCGCCGGCCTCATACAGGCTCACGCCCAGAACTTCATCGAGGCCAGTCTCTTGCAGCACGCCGATGAGTTCCTTAACAAAAGCAGCTGGGAAGATAGGTCGATCGACGTTGGAGAGCTCACGCTGTGGCACGAACTTGAACTCTGTGGGCTTAAGCTCGCCATCGAAGACGCGCCAGGTGTGAGGGAGGACTGCGCCACCAGTGATGACTTCGTCGTCACCTACGACCCAAGGTGAGGAGACTGGGCCGAGCTCGATGATCTTCTCGTTGGGGGCAACGTCATAGTGGTGGTGGAGGAGACCAACACCGAATACCTTGTCAACGCCGTGCTTCATGAAGACGTCTCTGATGCAGGACTTCATGTGATCAAGGCCATTGAGTTCCTGGAGTCGCAGGGCGGCCACGTCGACGTCCGTCATGGCATCGACGACGCGGTGGTCGTATGACGCGGGAGTGCAAGTCTGAACTACTGCAGCTGCCATGTTGTAAGTAAGAATTGAGAAATAGTTGTGTGTCTTTATCAAGAAGAGAGAAAGTTGAGCATTTGAATGTTGTTTGAGTTGCTAAGATGTTGGTTCTTTCTTTCGTCTTTATAGTTATATCTATGCTGCCTCTTGACTGAACTATAAAAAGTGTCCTCATATTGCACATTTTGGTAGATGAAGATCATTTCTGGACATGGTGATACAAGCCGGATGATGCACAGTCATCTTACTCACTCATGCATCGCTTTACTCATGCCTTGTGTTTTGGACTGACGGGCGAGCGTTTGGAAAGCCCATGCACAGGTCGGTCGTTGAAACAAGCTTTACTAAGATGACTACAGCGCTGAGATGGCGAGGAAATCATTTCTAGATCGGGGGTCAATCATTTCCAGATTTGGGCATGTTATCTTGGCGGGGACAAGAGTTGCCACGGCGATCTGCGTGATAAGCAACCGAGGTTACATTCTGCGCCAAAGTGCAACCCTTCCCCGTGTACCAGAGCGGCTGGTCCATTTACTCGCTACGTCCAAGATTCTGAAGACGATGCTGGTCTCTAAGACTGTACGAACTGGGCGCTCGATTATCCAACTTGCCGAGCATGTCAACCTATTGAAGCCCTGTTGGCTCAGTGGTAAAGCGTATCACTAGTAAATCGACACGACATGATAAGATCACTGGTTCGATTCCAGTACGGGGCAAATGGTACTGCTTTTGCTGAGGTCGACTTGGAACTACCTGACTACTTTTTTTATGTATTGACTTGACATATCTTCCTAAGACATATGATTCGTGTAGCTCCAAGAATTCACGTTTCAATCAATTGTGTTCTAGCAGCCTGGCAAGGATTAATACCAAATTCAACGCTAGGCTTCGGTTGAGCAAGACTCTGTAGACATGCCACTAACAAGCAGCGCCGCAGCAAGGGTATAGAGAACGGAAGCAACAAAGAATGGCAGGCTCACAGCCGTACCCCCGATGTCCAAGCCGACTGAGAATGACAGTCCAAGGAGTGGAGAGGCGCCAATGGTTGAGATGCCTTCAAATACGGCGATTGCAGTGAATAAGAGTGACAGATGATCTGGATGCACCATGGTTGTTAGGAGAGATCGTAGCGCGGATGAAAAGCCATTGCCAAGCGTATATACAAAGAAGGCTATAATTCAGTTAATTTGCTAGCTTCTCTAATCGAGATTCTACATCCATACCAATTATAAATGCCGGAACAGCAGTGGTGAGACCCATGAAGAGTGACCCAACAGCAAGAGTGATGATCGACAGTCGAGCAAGAGCGAGATTTGCGGCTGAAGATGTCTTCATTCTGCTGATGAGCCAGACATTGACTTGTGGCAGGACTACAGCGAAGAGTAGAATCTGGGCCGCTGCTTGGATAGAGAGCAACAACGCCGTCTAGAACCTAAAATTAGTGATCGGGAGAGCATTATGAAGATGTTTGTCATCTTCCTGATCTGGAGAGTACGTACCTTGGCAAGTGGCCATCCAAATCTCACAGACATGTATTGCAAGATGAGTTCTAGCATGGGCCGAGCCATCTTTGCAACGACCAGTGCTAGCAGGCCCACCAGAAGACTTTTATGACTACCTAACGTACGAAGGCCATGACGAATATCGTGTGGAAGGTGTGTTAGGGCCTGCAGAACCTTGTTCTTTGAAGGGTTTTCATCGTTCATGGTTTCCTCACATACGTCATTGGCTGATGGGGCTTCCTCTCCCTCCGTGACCTCTATGTCACTTGGGGCACTATCGGAGGACTTTGTGTTGGGGATAAATCCGAGCACCACAAACGCCAGAGCTTCAAGTGGGACGGCTGTGAGGAAAGCAAAATGCGGCCCCAGTGCCTTCATGAGAATTGCACCAAGTGGTGGCGCAATTAGCTCAGTGATGAGAAGGACAACCTGCACCCAGAAGAAAGCCCTTGTTCTATGAAAGTTTGATCAGTGTCCAGTTTACAGTAATCAAAAGCGTCGTCCTTGCTATAGTGTACATACCTTGATGCTTCCGGAATTGCAGCAGCAATGATAGCCATGATCATGGGACTGATAACAGTAGAACCTCCTCCCAGTACCAAGAAAGCCGGTGCAGCATAGACAGCACGGACAGGAAATACTCGATGAAAGTAAAGTATAGTAAAAGCCCAAATGTCTCTTAGGACAAAGCCCAGTAGACTGAGACCTGTTACCAACCGGCGACCCTTACTATCGGCCAGGACACCATAGGGGATAGCGAGTATGAGACCAGGAATACCCTCAATCATGCCCAGAATACCTCTCATCTTTGCCAGAGCACTTTGAATTTCATGGACCTTGCAAAGATGCTCAGGAACGGAGCCATCGCGGCCGATGACGCTTGGATCAATGGCAGCGTAGTAATCGCGGCAGAGACCAAGCTCGAGCATACGCAGCTTGGGGACTTCGCTTAGGAAGTTGGGGACGTCGACGAGGAGGATGAAAAGGCTGCAGACGTACAGGGCTGACCACCGGGAAAAGTGCTGCTGCCATGTCGTCCGCCACTGAGTGACCCTGTCCTTTGCGGGAGGGCTTCTGGTTAGGGCGCTACCATTGAGGTTGGGCTGTAGGAGCGGTGTCGACTCGGTGACAGCATGCTGAACGTTGTCCATGGCGCAGGCCAGTCACAGGAATTCTCTTTGATGCAGAAGACGTCGACAGTAATTGAAATACGATAGATGCTGGCTTCGTCGGGAGAATAGTGTCTGTTCAGTGTTGCCGAGGCTGGTTATCCGCAGGCAGCCAACAGCTGAGCGCGTCTTCGCTAAAGATAGGGCCCAACAGTAGTCGAGGTGCTGAAGCGGCGTTGGGAAGCCAAAAGAAACGCGTAGTGACGTAGTGTTCTCGTATCGCTGCAATGCAATGCAAAAGCACAGTAATCTGAGTCAAAGCAAGGTCGTGTTGGTCCTTCAAGTTGTTTGTCGCCAGGCGGAGAGATTTGGCGACCCCTTCCACTACAGGGAGTGTTAGGGACTTTTGGTAGGATTCGGTGGCGTGTTTGCGCTGTCTTATCTGCCGCAGCAAGGAAATGCAGCACAGTGTGATACAGGCGAGCGGGGAAAACAGGACACGGTAGACAGGCATTCTACCAACATGCAGATCCCCCATTCAGCTGCGCCGCACTATGCATGCAGCGTCAGTAGATAAACAATACGCCCGTGATAACCTCGGATTCTCAGGGCAAGAATCCTTTCTTACTTCCCCCGCAGACTTGTAGTATCAGTATTAGCATTAGCTCAGTGGTACTGTAGTCACCACTGACACGACACGACACGACACCAACGGACCATGTCGTCTGTTAGCGGCTGTCTCAACGATGACTCGCTGGGGCCTGCTGTGCGTGGCTGCAGAGGCAACTTTGACTTTACCGTTGCATTTGAAGATGTCGTCTTTGTGATTGTGCCAGCTGCTGCCTTCGTTTGCCTTGGCTTCTCTCGCATTTTGACACTTTGTCGCCGCCGTCGCCCAATTGTCGGCCCTTCGGCAGTTCAGTGGACGAAGCTGGTATGTACCTCCACTTTGGTCAATCCATATCGTGTCTGTCACTAACAAAGCCTTTCTTTATCGTGGTATAGGGTCTTGCTATAGTGTTGGCTGTCTTGCAGCTCGCCCTCATCACTTTTGGACGAAACTCTTCTCAGTTCACTTCAAGCCGTTCTTTGGCTGCTGCCTCCCTTGCTTTCATTGCAGCCCTGCTTCTTATTCCACTGTCATGGATTGAGCATTCAAGGGCCCCGCGACCTTCAACAGCCATCGCTGCCTACCTCTCCGTCACGCTATTATTTGATGTTGCTCGGACACGGACAGCATGGCTTCTCACTACATCAACTCTGGATGACAAGTATGCATCTGTATTGACAGCATCTACTACCCTCAAAGCTGTCATGATCTACTTAGAGTCACAACAGAAAGAGAAGTGGCTTGGATGGGATGTGAAGCAGCACAGCCCTGAGGAGTCAAGTGGTATTTGGAACCTCGGGGTCTTCTTTTGGCTGAATAAATTGTTCATGAAAGGCTATCGTGTCATACTGACGCTGGAGAGTCTTTATCCCCTTGACAAAGCCCTAACAGCGGAGCAACACCAAAACCTCGTTGAGCGAATTCGCCACAATCCCTACAAGGGCCAGAAATTTGGTTTGGCGCGGCTTTTGGTGCGAATCCTATCGCTCCAGTTATTACCACCGATTATCCCTCGTGCGGCGCTGCTAGCTGCCAGTATATGTCAGCCATTTCTCATCCACGCCCTTCTGCACTACCTAGAAAACGACAACCAAGATAAGAGTCATGGATATGGACTCATTGGCGCGACAGCTCTGACTTACGGCGCCATTGCGTTCTCAACTGCATTATACTGGTACTTCCAAGAGCGGTTCGTCATCATGGTTCGTGGCATCTTAGTGCTCGCTGTGTATGAAAAGACCACAGAGCTTAGAATACCCGCGGAAGGCGATTCTGGCGCCCTCACATTGATGAGCACTGACGTTGAGCGCATCACAAGAGGCATCCTCGACCTCCATGAATACTGGGCCAACACAATCCAGATTGCTCTGTCTTGCTGGCTACTCCAGCGAGAGCTCGGCGCTGCATTCGCTGCCTCCCTTGGTGTAGTTGCAATATCAACTCTCACAGCGTTCGGGATAGGCAAACTCCTTGGGCCACGTCAAAAGGCGTGGATGGAAGCGATCGAGACGAGAGTTAATGTCACTGCGGCTGCTATTGCACAGATGAAGCTGGTAAAGATGTCTGGCATGACAAATCCAATCGAATCTTGTGTGCAGAGACTACGTGTAAGAGAGATTGAGGTCGGTGGGCGTTGGCGTATGCTTCTTGCTGCAGCGGCCACAGTCTCGCAGGTTCCCATGACTTTATCTCCCGTTATCACTTTTGCGGTGGCAACCAAGACGCTCAACACGACATCCATCTTTGTTTCCATCTCCTACCTTACCCTTCTCGCGTCGCCTCTTATGATACTCTTTCAGAAGATCCCTCAGTTCCTTGGAGCCCTAACATGCCTTCAACGGGTCCAGACGTATCTGGAACGCGACCCAAGGCTAGAGTATCGCAATCTTGATGATATTATGATATCAGCAGCATCTGTGACTCCGTCTTCTTCTCCACCTTCTGTGTCGGAGACTAGCGGAAAGGGCATCGAGATGGAGACTCTACCGGGGAAAGGCACTCCTCACATCGTGATCAAGGACGGCAGCTTCGGCTACCACGAGAACGTCACTGTTCTCAGACATGTCAACATAAGCATTCCAACATCACGTCTCACAGCTGTTATTGGTCCTGTTGCCAGCGGGAAATCCACCCTATGCAAAGCCATTCTCGGCGAAGTCCCCTTTGCGACTGGATCCACGACTATCCTCCGTTCCAGAGTCATTGGCTACTGTGATCAACAGCCATTTCTGACAAATATATCCATCAGAGACAACATCATTGGGGATAGCCACTTTGACGACAAGCTCTACACTTCCGTTATAAATGCTGCCATGCTCGACCACGACATCGTAAACCTCCCTCAGGGCGATAGCACAATGGTTGGAAGTAGTGGTATTGCCTTAAGCGGCGGACAGCGGCAACGAGTGGCGATTGCAAGGGCACTATACCTTGTAGATGCCAAACTCTTGATCTTTGATGATGTACTCAGCGGTCTGGATGCCAGAACAACTGATCATATTTTTCGACATGTCTTTGGACGAGATGGAATGCTCCGTCGTCGTGGCGCCACTGTTATTCTGTGCACACACAACCTTCGACACTCTCAAGCTGCGGACCATGTCATAACAGTCAGCAGTAAAGGAGAAGTGTCTGAAGAGAAACCCACGGCTGACACAAATGTGCTTCCAAACACTGATCCAAGTTTCGATTCAGAGTCAACTTCGACTGAGGCGCTTGAAAGTGCACAAGAGCCAGTACCACCCCACTCGCTACCAGCTGGAGCAATGACAGTAGAAGAAGCAGCGGCCCGAAAATTGGGTGACAGGAGCGTCTTTGGCTATTACATACACACCATCGGCTTGATTCCAATTGTCGCCTTCGCCTTCGCTTGCGTATGCAATGGCTTCCTCAACAACTTTCCACGCATATGGCTCACTTTCTGGGCTGACGATGCGGCCCGGCCACAGAGAGGCCTGGCACAAATACACTCTCAGGCCTACTACATCGGTATCTATGGAATGCTCCAGGTACTAGCCTTGATATCCTTTATGGCTGCTGTCGTGCTGGTTCTGGGCCCTTTCATCCGTCTCAGTGGCTCGGTGCTGCACCAGAGGGCATTGGAGACCGTTATCAATGCACCGTTACAACTGTTGACGACATCAGACACTGGGACTATCACCAACTACTTTTCCCAAGACATAACCATCATCGATAATGAGCTCCCTATGGCTGTAGCCAACGTGGTGCTAGACATCTTTGGCGTTATTGGAATGGGTGTCCTTATAGCGTCGTCATCACCGTGGCTAGGACTTACTTACCCAGCTATGATACTTATCTTATGGTTGATACAACGGTTTTACCTCCGAACGTCTCGGCAGCTTCGACTACTAGACCTTGAGGCTAAGAGTCCGTTATACACACATTTTCTAGATACGTCGAGAGGCATCGCCACCATTCGTGCGTTAGGCTGGACGGAAGAAAGCATCAAGCACAATCACAGATTGCTGGACCAGTCCCAGAGGCCGATGTATCTACTTTCGATGGTACAGCGGTGGCTATACCTGACCTTAAACGCGGTCGTTGCTGTAACGGCAACGGCTCTCGTAGGTTTGATAACTCAGCTTCGGTCTAGTTCAAGTCTTTCCGGCGCGTCTCTTGTCACGCTGATGACGTTGAGTCAGTAGCTGAGCGATATTGTGCGGTTCTACGCTGCGCTGGAGACATCTATTGGAGCTGTGGCTCGGCTCCGGAATTTTACTACCAAGACTGGGACGGAAAGTAGTTTGCATGGAGATATAAAACTTGATCAGCAGTGGCTATCGAAAGGAGCCATCGAAGTCCGAGGAGTTTGGGCGACATACAAGTAAGTTTCTGTCCGAAGCTCTCTGAGAAAGCATTGGTAACTCTGACTAACAATATCGATACAGTGGTGATGCCGAGGAATACGCCCTGCAGGGAATCGACGTCTCGATCCGAGCAGGTGAAAGGATAGCGTTGTGCGGTCGTACAGGAAGGTTTGTGTCTCAACCTCACAAAGTTGTTCAAGACGCTCTTGCTAACTTAGGTTGCATGGCAGCGGAAAGTCTTCTTTCGTTCTCCTCCTTCTAGCCCTGTTAGAACCTGTGCAAAAGGATAATGTCGAGTACATGCTGTCCATTGACGGTGTCCCTCTGTCCTCTATAAGTCCTCAGACGCTACGAGAAAGAATAATAACCGTGCCTCAGGACCCAGTATTCCTATCAATAGGCAGTACGGTTATGGAAAATCTAGATCCGCTTGGGTTAGCGACGACAGAGCAGTGTCGCGAAGTTCTGCAAGCAACTGGCCTCTGGAACATGGTTGACTCACAGGGTGGGCTCGGCAGTGTTCTTACAAATTCTTCATTGAGTCAAGGGCAAAGGCAGGTCTTTAACATTGCTCGAGCAGTACTTAAACGGAGAACAGGCGGCAGCTCTGTACTCCTCTTGGATGAGTTTACCAGCTCGGTCGATACTGACACCGAGCGAAACATGCTTGCAATAATTGAGAGGGAGTTTTCTGGTTGCACTATAGTTATGGTTGCCCATAGACTGCACATTGTGTCTGAGTTTTGCGACAGAGTCCTTGTTTTGGATCGCGGAAGAATTGCGGAGGATGGCGACCCTCAGGCGCTGGCAAGGGTCGATGAATCGTGGTTTGCAAGTCTCATGGCAGCTGGAGGATGAAGACGGGTTCAAGATAGGTCGGTCACTGAATAAAGACCATAAGACCCATATTTGTTATGATAATAGCACGAGAGGGATCGTCCCTTCGGCAGTTTGTTCGGGGGGCTACAGAACTAATACTGACAGCCACCGTATGTTTCCGAATTGAGAAGCTGATGATCTTTTGTGTCGAGTGTCTGTGCATACGTACGCGTCGTCAATTTCCCTGGCCTTGCTACTAAGCCTTTTCCTTTTACCGGTACGAGATTCATCGAATGTCGTTCACTACACGCCATACCCAGCTAGGCAGGTCCCGTAGGTTCTTGCTTGTCAAGACCATCTGCCGGCGCTATGACCCAGCTAGTACTCACTAGTCAAACATTGGTCCCAGGGCCCTTTTGAAGATGTCGTGACTAACTAATTCCATTGATGTGAAACTAGAGAAGAGGTTTCAAAACAGTTTGTGTTGGCAAAAGTGAGGCTCAGTAGTCTAGAAACCCTACTTAGGATGTACAATAACTAAGTTAAGATGAGCATGATCAAACCAGACTGGACGGTTTCTGAAATTAGTAATATCTCATCCGTGCGAGCTGTGTGAATAGCGCAAAGCTTAACCTTATTCAATGGCATACGTCGATAGCTATTGGAACAATGCCGGCCGTAGATAACACTTGCATCTGGCAAAGAACTTAATCCAGCATGCCATAGCTAATGATCTCATTTATCACTGAGTCAAAGCCTCGTCGCCTCCACTCTGAAGCTGAAGATTCCATTCATCACGGGTTGGCAATAAGAAAGCGAGCCAGGTAGATGGCCACTGCCAACCAGATTTTGGATCTTCGTCATCTGGCCGGCAACAACGGCATGCGATCCTGCTACCAAGGTGTCAGGGACTTGATCAACTGGAGTACGATGGGAACATATCTCAGGAAGCCGGTATCAATACAGGCCTCGGTTCCGCTCATCAGAAGCCGCTTCAATGCAAGAGAGCCAAGTTTCTCCTCCGAGATAATACAGAGGGCCAGGACTGGACAGTAACACCTGCAAATTGTCTTTATTATTCATTACTGAATGTAGTCTTTGATATCTTGGCGATATTCAATCCTTCAGTCCTATTGCTTCAGTATAAAACTCTATAGCTATTCAGAGGGTTGTGAGTAGCTGCTCGATACGAGAATCACCGCATATACAGCTGCCGATCCACCCGCCTGCTCGGCACAGTCTCCGATAGGGGTCCGCGGGAGACGGCCGGCATCGTGGCCTGGCAATGCGGAGACCACCTAAGAGTGCTGAGGACCGCTCAGTCAGTAAAGAAGAGAAAGCTCAGTATTACAGTGATGAGCTCGATGCAACACATATATAACTCCTGTTTCATTGCCTCTCAACAAACAAGCAAGCAGCAAGCTCCTCTTCATCAAGCCTCTCATCCTCTGACCATCTTCATTTACCAAGACAATCATGTTTATTCCAGCTCTGTTGGCCGCCCGCGGGCCCATCACGGCCCTGACCATCTTGGTGAGCACTGCAACTTTCAGTGCCGGTGCCTTCTTCGTCGCTCTTCGCAATACTGCCCTCGACTGCCCTCGCCACTCTGCTACCATCGCCGCTGCTGGTGCCACTGCCGGAGCTACCTTTATCGGACTGACCACTCCTACTCCCCGTGATTCCCCTGTTTTCCGTGTTGACGGTATCGATGTTGACTGGTATGAAAACGTAAACTCGCATCGGCATGGACTTAACAGGACTATTGACAATCCCGCCGTCGTTGAGTGGCAGTTCAACCACACCTCTCCTATCCAATAGTACATCACGTATGAGAAAGATGGCTATCTGCATAAGCGTCTCGATACTGGAGTCGACATTCCTGACCCGAGCGGAAAGAGGGCTTATTGCCGCGCCTACTATGATACCCGCTTCTGGTCTGACGACCTGCGCACTTGGGAGTACCGTACGACCCCTGATGCTTCTGTTTGTAAGTCACAACACTACATCCTATCTAGCTAGACCTAGTAAACTTACACAACAGAAAGGGGCCGATATTGGTGAAGATCTGTTCTACCAGTTTGTCAACCGGGAGTGGAAGGCAGGCTGTGTATGGTTTAGAGGAAACAAGGCAGCCACCGGGGGTATTTACGAAGCCTCTTTCGAGCTGGGTGCATCTTGTAGCCAAGAGGAGCCTGCCTATCTCAACTGTGGCAAAGCTAAGTACAACGTTGAAGTTGCCGGCTTCAACTTCTAGTCAAGGGACGGTCAGCTTCAGAGGTTGCGTTTACTGCAGCATAACCATCTCCGAGAGACTGAGACAAATAAGAATGGTACCAGTAGGGTTCCAGTACGCTATGTCATTCTCTATCCAAACTATTACATAGATAGAACACACTCACTAGCACTTTTATACGCTCTATTATTAGAACATTTGATGCCCTTATTTCATTGCAGGATGTATAAAGAACTCAGCCAAGGAGACCAGATAAGGTCTTTGTAACTATGACTTTTTAAATTACATGAGCCAGATGATTTATGTTGTAATTGCAGATCCGACGGGCATTGTTCGTATTTAAGACATTGAATACTTGCCAAAGCACATAGTGTAGCTACTATACAGCACCCCAACGCTGTAGAGCAGGTAGACTGGCCTAGACTCAGGACATACTGATGATGGATCGAGGCGTTTGCTTCGACGCCTCACACCCCGAAATCTAGTAGGAAGGTCACAATAGTAGTACTTGCTGTAGCTAACTGGCATGGCATCTAGCACATCTCTACAGTATCAAGACTTCATCCCAAGCATTCACGTGACTAAGGCCTTCAAGATATCACCGCTAGGCATTAACAGTTTACTGGCTAGAAATGTTGAAATTTGTATCTTCTTTTATATACTGAATTATAGTCCTCCTATATACATCCCAGAGAAGCAAGTGAAAGGGAAAAGTCAAGGCCAACATTCAGAGCAAGTCATATCAAAAACGAAGAGCCCTTCCTTGTTCAGCCTCTGTAAAAGCCCTCTCAATCTATGCCTCACCAACCCTTCCTCCAACATCCATTCGTCTCCAACCCAGCCTACTAAAGGGGCCCAACTAAACAGGCACGCTTCCGATCTTCTGGTTCTTGTCGTTAAAAATATGCAGCGCCTTTGCAACAACGAGGTTGCCCAGTTCAATACCAGCGGTGCTTGCAACGCTAACAGCAGTTCCGCTGGCATCGAGACCCAGGTTAATGACACCAGATACGACTTTAGTGCTGAAGTCAAAAATGGCGTTCTGTGCGGTAGCGAAGGGACTCGCGCCATTCTGGGAGTAGGTGGCGACAATATGGTCGTTAACCTTAACATTTGTGAGTTTATCGTAGAAGGCGTTGATACCCTCATGGTTGCCAGGGAGTTGGTTGATCACGTAGTCGATGACGATGATGCCCAGGACTCTGCCAGCTGCATTGACAACGTGAATCTTGAAGAACGAGTTGATGGCTCTCTTGGACAAGCCTGAAGCTTCATCGTCGCTCAGGTCACGAGAAACAATGGCAACTTCGTTGGTCTCAGCGTTTGTCGTCTGCTCGTGATCACCGGGGACAGCCAGTGTATCGGGGACGCCGGCCACATTGTCGTTGAATGGAGCAACGTCGGAAGATGGTACAGGAGAAGCTGTCACGCCTGCAATGGCAGCGAGGCCGAGAAGAATAGGGCCAAGAGAGAACTTCATGGTGAGAATATTGTAGGAAGTAGATAGTGAAGAGTTGTAAAGAGCGGAAGATTGATCTGTTGTAGAGCTTGCGAATGTGATGAGAAGATAGATAATGGAAAGGAGCGACTTGTTGGCTTATTTATATGTAAACACCGTCTTGGATCTTCTTGCTATATCTTCCCATGCCACTGCACACTTCGTGAAGCTTCATCTTCGAAGACGGCTTAGATAGCAGGCATGCAATTGCGCCACGGCAAGGTTGAGATGAAGGACAGACTAGAATACGAGACATCCAGTCCTATCATTAACTGAAACAGCTCCTAGAATAGTAATCCACCCAGTGAACTGGTAGAGTTGAATATTAAACTTAAACTCTAAACCTTGTTAGTATTAGCAAATCTCTCGGCCTTACTGAAGATATAGTTTGCGAGTCAGATCTAGTTAGGCAGTCACGGCACAGAATTCACTTAGAGTTCAAATAGTCCTAAGCCAAACAACGAATTATCGCTTAAAATGACTTAGACAAGTGATATAAAACTCGCCAGTTCCCGCCAACCTTCCCAAAACACAGTAGTTTACATCGTCGCATAGACAGGAGTGCGGGTAGGCCGTTAACTAGAAGCTATCATATTGAGCCTCGGTTCGGCAGATGTAACCCTGTACCAACATACATATGTGCATAATTGACTAACTACTATGTATACCTTTCCTACTACGGTGAGGTATCCGTCTTACAAGACATCTGCCGGACCATGGCACTAGCGACTGTTCGTATAACACATCTGCCGAGTAATTTAAGCACCGCGTGATCATTTGAAACCCTTAGCCACCGCTTTCACCTGCGAATAATACATATAGTTGACAATTTAGACGCAATTCTTTGTCGCGCCAATCATAAGCTGAAGTTTACTGAAGTTGACAGCTCGAATCAAAGACGAATATGTAACAACGTGCTTGATTTACAAGGTGAGTTGGAGTAATGCATGTGATGTAGATGTCATCTGACAGCTGTGCTGTCGGGTTCATCAGGTCAAATTGACAGCCTTAGAAACGCCCAGGGTCAGAGTACTGTAAACCCAATATTAGGTTATCGCTTAAAACGACTCAAGGTACGTGAGACAGAACACGCTATATACCGCCAATCTTCCGAAAGTATAGTAGCGTTGATATGTGGAAAAAAGTTCATGCAGAGTGTTAGCTAGAAGCTATTATGTTAAGCTGAGGCTCGGCAGATATGACCTTGACAACTATTACAATATCTACAGTTGTTGAAACTGATAATACCTGTCCAAAAAGCCGCCTCTTAAAAGTCCTTCTGGAAATTCTTTGATCCAGGGAGTTGAATCCCTCATCCGACAAAAACGTAAAGCAGTTCTGTAACCTTCTTCACACCTCTGCCCACAGAATACAAATAGCAGAGAGTAAAATCCTACAAAACAACCTAGAAATCCGTCACACTTCATCTTCAGGTTAACCTATGAACCTGCAATACCTGGTAAACTCGCCATCTGCTAGTATCGCATCAAGTTCTTCTGGCAGCATACCAACCACAAACTCGATACCTCCGTCCTCGCGCAGTGGGTGTATAACCGCCATCCGGAATGCAGCATTGATAGCATCCATCTGTATGCGCATCGCTGCCGGCACGCCGCCGTCATCCAGTAACTCGTCTCCAAAGGAGATAGCGCTTGTTTGGAAAAGCATCAAGTTGTTGACTGCAACATGCATCCCGTCCATCCCCATGCACGAGGTAGTCACCTTGGTGTAGTCAGGTACCGATTGCAGCAGCGTGAATGCATCGTGAATTAATGAGGGTGTGATGTGTACTGCCGCAGCGCGGAGTACCTGGGCAACCTGCCCGACTGTTGTACTTGTGCCACAGAGCGTCGCCACAGGCATACTCGGCCGGTTGATGATGACAAGGTTACCCATGTACGACTCAGGTAGCAGCTTTGAGAAGTACGGTCTGACATCGATAGGCAACTCAACTATGGCCATTTCATCTTCATCAAAGGTCTCGCAGCGCAGATGAGTCGCCACATGATAACGCGCTTTGATGGCTGAACGCCAGACGAACGCTTGGATCATATCGCTGACCGATGTCACGCCCTCAGCTGTAGGGTCAGCCAGCTCATCTCGCCAAAGCTGCTCAACCATTTCTGTTTACATGACAAAGGTGTATGCTTTCATGTACCGAACATGAGTAGGGCGGGTGGGTGGCCATTGGAACTTCCGAGGGAAGAGTGGAGCCGGAGGGAGCGTCGACTCGTTCATGGAGTTCTTGACCTGAGTCCCGTTCTCTATCTCGGCCGGGTCTGGGATGTCGATGAAACCCCATACGTTCTTGTCTACTTCATCAACCGGTTTTGCATATCCTTCCAACTTGTGGAGAATTTGCGGAATACTGCGGTTCATACTCTGCTTGTCCAGCCAGTCGCAAGTTGCCGAGGCTTCGCCTTGCGCATGACGGCAACAATCGCCCCAGATACGCATCACCATGATGGCTCCCGTACCATCGAAGCATTGGTGGTGCAAGTTAATGGCCAAGATGCAACCACCATGGATGAAGTTGGCCTGCGCCATGAACACGTCCGCCGGCAGTGACGGCGCCAGCGGAGAAGCGAGTACAATGTCGTCTACAAAGCTTGAACACAGAAAACCACCGGCACGAAGTTCTGCAAAGGACGGGAGCACCGCCGAAAGGTCTTCGTATCGAAGCTGTCGTGGTCCAGACGACTCGGCGCTCTGGTCGGTCGTCGAAGTATAAGGCACTGAAGGAAGTGTAATACGCACACTACCCTTCTTATACCCTATCTCATCCTCTGAGCAGGGAATGAGTTTGCCCTCAAGCTCAGGAATGATTTCCATGGCACGACGTAGCCCTGTTTGCAATCGTGCGAAGACGTCTTCAAAACGCACGCCCTTGCGGAGCGGGTAGAAGAACTTCATCCCTAAATAAATGTTGGGGCTCATCTGATCAAACGGGCTCACTTTCTGTGACAGGCGCGCGCGGTGTAAATCTATCATCCGGTACATCTCGGCTGTACCCTCCGTAGCCGCTTCATTCGAAGATCCCTCGTTGCTTGTCTTCCTGTGCATGCCGATCACGAGCTGAACCAACATTGCAGAGAATTGGCGGAGTGTAGGGCTGCCGTAGAGATGCCGTGGGGCCAACAGCTCACCAAGCTTGGTAGCTACTCGCAGAGACTTGATAGCACGGAAAACGAGCATTGAGTCAAAGCCTGTAACGAATAGGTCGTCGTCAAGTGCCGCCTCCTTAACCGCAGGTGACAGAGTGCCTAAAATATGACGGACACCATCTGTGACCGAAGCAATAGAGCTGGTGTCAATAGCTACAAACTCGGGGTCTTTTTCCATCCGTGTATTGTAGAAGCGTTCGATGAAATCACCATATGCCTCGAGCGTGGCTCTTCGCTTGATTGTTCCCTTGTCAGTGCGGATTAAGGGCTTATCAAACTCGGAAAATGCGACGTAATCCCTTTGCACCTGATTTTTATGCAGAGACAATGCATTGCCACGTTCAATTGCAGCCCAGACACTGTCCAACACCTCGTTGGTCCTAGAAGTTGAGTCTTGAAGCTCAATGAGCAAACCAGCCTGACGCTTGCCTGTTCCGATCTGGAAACGTCAGTGACATTCGTGCAGCACACCAGACGGAACGATTTACCATCAAACAGCCCTTGATATCAGGGTGCGTGCTGACTAAAGCCTCTGTTTCCAATGGCGATATCTTGTAGCCATTGGACAACACAACAATGTCATCATTGCGACCTTGGAATGCCCATAGATTCGGCTTGGTAGGGTGTTTACTATAGAGGTCTTTGAGGTTGATGCTCGCCTCGTTTGGTAAAGTATGGAAGATGCCCTGAAATAGGGGCCAGTGGGTATTGCGATGTACCCAATGCTCATAGATGCCTGGTTCTACTTCCCTAAACTCAAACCCAGAGAATGGATGGAAGGAGAAATAGTACCAGTCATGCCTTTCTACCCACAAGTTCCCGATGAACAGGCCTTCTGTAGTGCCCGTCAGGTTTAGAACTCGAACCACATCATTAACCTTTGATCCGAGGATAGGGCTAACCGGGCCACCAGAAGCGCAGATGAATTTGGACGGCTTCAGCTTGATTAAGACATCCGGCGTTTCGCCTAGCTCATCGACTAACGATGGAACCATGCTCCAAATATCGATGCTCGCATGATTGGCAAGGGACTCAATTAGGTCCATGTTAGGTACTACACCCTTGGGGCCCATACTACAGTGCAGACCGAAGAGAGACGGCAGGAGAATATTCATGATGATACCGGCGCCCTGTAAAGTTATTTTCAGTCAGAAGGATGCTCTAGGCTGTATCGTGGGGTAGAAATACGTGGCTCATTGGAAACGACGAGTATATTCTGTCTCCCTCGTCCCAATTGTCTGTCCACGGCAACAACCCGTCATCCCCTTCGACACGTGGGAGCAGCCGCACAGCATCCATTGTACCGATAAGGCCGTGTGACCACGTAATCGGCTTCGGAAGGCCAGTCGACCCAGAGGTATGAAGTAAACAGAACGGGTCCCCAGAAGCTTCTTCAAAGGTCTTGTCGTATGGATATAACGTGATTGGATCGGCATTGAGCAATTCGTCTAGTTCTGGTAGATTGAGCACCGTCATACTGCGCTTCTGTAGGATGTCATCTGCCAGAGGACACGAATACCCGCACGGTTTGACCCAGATGCTACATTTTGCAGCCTCAAGCACTGCGAGCGCACCTTCGATACTATTTCTAGGGGACAGAAATACGGCCTCCATTGCATTAGAAACCTGCGACTAGGTTTAGACGGGGCGCGTTTCACTCACAGTGCAACCAACCTTGACACATGCATATGTCAACAGAACGTGCCGGAGGTCATCTTCTGCCGTTAGTAAAGTAGGAATTTTATAAGTATCGTTTTTTTTTTCACATACGAGGTCCAATGTATGCCGCTGCCTGCACAACGCTGTTTTCTCCAATTTGGGCATACAGCCACCAAGCGGTCTTATTAACTGCATTCGCAAAAGCTCGCGCAGAAATATCTTGGAACCCATCAGAGATGTTTGAAGAATTCATCACCGAGTATAGGATGGGGTCGGGTTCAACGAAGGCCAGATTGTCTAATATCTGCGGAATCAGCCGCTGGCCATATTGCTCCGGGACAGCCATTGTTGTGTTGTCAGTATACGGAGTACGGCCTGAGTAGGTTCGAGCATTAACTGAAGCTATCAAAACCAGATATAAGAAAGGTATTGGGACTAAGATGGGACAAGAGAAGAGAACTCCATCGGAGGTAACGTAGTCTTTGGCACGGAAGGGCATCCGGCCGAATTAGCACGTCATATCTACTGCGAGTGAGATTCCAAGGCCAATCTTCCGATGTGGGTTCCAGTAGTCGGCAATCTCGGGTCGAGGATACCACATGATGACTCAATGCGAGGCGAGATAAGGACGGGCGCACATGTATCACGATGGGTAGTGGAGATGCCGAAGCTGGCTTGCGAGGTGCAGCTGGCCGCGCCGCCTGCATAAAAGTTCAGCCCGTGTTTTGAGGTCCGTGCTGTTCGTATAAGCCGAGAACTGCATGAAAAGGAAGCAGGTCAGAAACCTTACATGAAGAAGGTTGTGTCCGTGCCCTACCTTGTAGGACAAACACTGATTCTATCAGAGAGGGGTATCTCGGGAGATGCAACAAGTCCCGCCGCGGGCCGAGACGCTTGGATGATAGTTGTGACCTCATGAGTGATTGCCGCCGCACCCAACTTCGACCACAACTCCCATGAGTTCGAACGTATCTCTGAGTTTAGCCTGTTCTGGGCATATCTGTAATACAGATTTGCGAGGCCACCGATGACCAACGAGCTTGAAGTCTTCTCCCGCGTGTCTTCATATCTGCTTAATTTGGTAGATATTGTGTGTAAGCCTGTCGATTGTCTACTATATTTGTGTTTCTGTGCATACATTTAAACCCTTGAGATAAGCTCCCAGTCCTACATATCCAGCTCAATTTCTTCCGAATCATTTACATGCCGTCTGTACACAGTGTCCCTGCCGTCATGCAAGCTCCCCAACTTATGGGTTCCGACCTAGGAAACCCCCCACACGGCAAAGACTCCGCTTTCGCCACTGATACAAATCAGAAGGGGGTATGGGAGACGGATGACATATCTGCCAGGATTCTTGCCATTATCTTTGATTACGCCCTTGACAAGTTTGATGATTCCAGGGAGCGGCTCGCTTTGGGTATGGTCAACTTTCTATCCACCATTAAGAATTTCGTTATGGCAGAGGAGCCGGTTGATATGTGTCTCCCTGGGTTTCCGTTCAAATCGGCCAACAAAATAACCAAGGTCCTTGGCTTCCTCCCTGACAAAGCTGAGGAGCTAGCTCTCCAGCGGCTTGATACTATGTGTCTACGTATACGAGATATATATAGCCCAGGGGCTAGGATCACTATCATCTCGGACGGTATAGTGTATAATGGTCAGGTTACCCCTTGCGACATGCCAACTTCGCTGACCTGTCGTTCTTGACAGACTTGCTATGTATTCCAGATCGCGATACGTGGGCCTATGGCGAGGCTCTGCGGGCTTTAGCTATCAAGAAGGGATTCAACCAGATCACATTTTCCCGCCTCAACGACCTAGCTGGACTTGAGCTTCCACAGAAGATGAGCGAGATCGTCTGCGTTGCAAATGCCACTAATTTTCGGCGGTATCTTCTGAACAAATATGGTAAGGAAGATTATGATATCAACTACGAGATTGCTACAAACCCTGATACTCTGATGACCTATTGTGGATATAAGAGGTTTCTGGAGTCAGACTTGCAGCATATCTTCCCGACTGGTGAAAACAGGTCGCATAATGGCTACAGACGGGACGTCAAGTACCTTGCCAAAGAGATGGTCATTCGTGGAAGCGTAAGTTTTATCCTGTTTGGGCTATGAAAGCCGCCTTCTTGTGGAACCGCACTTCTAATCAAAATTAGGCTTTTGCTGGCGCTATCAAAGCTGCCTTTCCCAACCATCTTCGACTATCTATTCATCAGTCCACAGGCGAGCACAAGGTGTCTTTGAGTTTGTTACACACTAAGACGGGCTACACGACGCCATGGCACTGCTGCGTCGCACTCATGGGTAATGGGGAATGGCTGAGCGCCCCAATGAGTGACTTTCAAAATGACCCGTGTTTTGATGTTGTTCATGAGGATGGACGGCCTAGCTATTTCCGCGAGAAGTCATGCCGGGATGAGGATACAAAGTAGGGAGAGGGGAGCTGCGAGTATTTTGTCAAGACAGTAGACTGTATTTTCACTTTTGAATATTAAGAGAAGCCTAGTATTACGTTTTCTGATCTATATCATACACTTGATACTCAAATACAGTACTCAACAAGACTCAAACCTGGTTTCGCTAAGTAGTGGTATCTCACAGCCCATGGAAGCACCGCGAATTGATAAGTGGGCTTTCTCACATCCCACTGCTTCATGTACCTACGCTCGTTTCGCACTTCACCGCATATATACAGACCTCAGCATTGGTCCATTGTCTTACGATAAGGCACCACGAAACTTGAGCAAGCCAAAATAATTCATGTATCGTTGGCTATACGATGCCACTACCAAATGCCGTCGGTATATTGGAGAAGGTTGTTGAGGGAGCAGCAACCACAGGATGAGTACTAACGGAAACGTTGGGCTCGCTTACCCAGTGGTGGAGACTTACCAGTAAATATTTATCAAGTGCCTGTTGGTCATGATTAAAACACGTGCTCATTGATATGGTGTGACTTGAATTGATGTAAGACCCTTTTGTTTTTTAAACAACGGAGATAGTTCATCGTTACGACTATTAGAAGCAAGACCGGGGATACCTACTGTTGATTTCATGTCTTAGTAGAGATAGGTTGACTAAATAAAAGTCAAATCACAGCAACAAAGTAACACTAAAATGATAACTTGTCCGTATCTAGTAAAATACATCGAATGCAACGCAAACTTCTCTAGAGTAGATACAGAAGACAAGTGGTGATTAGGCTGAATCCAGCCCCAGATCACTTGGCCTGAAAGCCATAACCGCCTGAGCATGCATTTACTCCATTTGCCCATCTCTTCGAATAGCTCGCCGATTCTATGTTCGAATGGAGCAAGAGGATGCTCCTCGCCAATTCCCAGGTCGGTCAACCTGTATCGAGGATTCGTTGTATGCATGGCTATGTAGCCCCTGACACTCTCATGCCAGGACCGTTCGTATATGCCCCTCCCTTTGAGGATCTGCTCGACCCTCTTCGCTGATGCTATTGTCTCTTGTTTTACTTCCGCCACCACAGTCAGTACTGGCTTTCCAGTACATGTGGCGCGGTTGTGAACATAGTTTCTCTTGTCTCCTCCTAGTTCCTCCTTGTAAAAGCTGGAAAGATTTAGTGATGTTTCTAAGTCTAAGGCGCAGCTTACTCACGATAAGACGTCGTGAGATATATTGATAAAATTAGCCATGTCTGGGATTGCTTCCAGAAAGGCTCCGACATCAGGGTATTGTGCTTTGGGATAGCAGAACACGGCATAGGCCTGGTCCATGCCCGACATGTCTCGATAAAAGTCGGGGAACCTATGCCCTGCCCGGGTGATAGTCATATTTTGGAACCCGTCGTGTCGCTCCAACAAATTCCTCGTAAGGAACTTGAGCACCGAGCTTTGCAGCATGTTCGCTAAGACGGGATCAAAGTGATCGTGGGCTTCGCGAAGAAGACCGGCAATTCCCTCAAGCAGGTTATTCGGCTGAGGCTCGCCTCGGAGTAACCGCTCATTGAAGAGGAGCGCCTCCTCTACCATCTGATTGCTTTGCCCTACGATATCGTCGTACTGGACAACGAGCCAGGTGAAGAGTCCGACGTATCCCTGAACTTGAACCGGATGTCGGGGATGAGCGAGCTAACTGAAGTTAGAATGAAGTTGATGAGAATAGGGATGATGGAGGGTAACACACCAGCCCTTCAGCATAACCCAAACGAAATCCCTGAGCGGAGAGGGGAGTATCAAGGGATACTCCAATCTCAACAGCCCTTTTGTACATATACTCCAACAGTGACTCAACAGCTTCACCTTTCAATTGAGGGGCACCTGGATAGCTTAATTGTGCCAGCATATCGGCACAGATAGGAGCAACAAGAGCAGCCAAGGTCTCTGGTTGATCAGGCAACTTCCCCTCGAGTCGGATGCGCTTTTGGAAGAGCCCATTTAAAGAACTCAGGGGTCGTCGCCACATGGCTTGGGTTCCGGCGATTGTACAAGAAACCATGTTTGAATGGAAGTTTGTCTTGTAGACGACAGGAACAGGGGTAAGAGGAAGAGACGAGGGAAATTCGAACTGATTTGTTGATAAGATGCCCTTGATTTGTTTTAGTGGGTGCGAATTCGATCTTGCTTGATGAAAGAGTGTTGGTTTTGTATGAGGAATCAATTTGTGTACGACGGGGCTCTTAATCGGCAGTCCGTGTCGCTTTGCTAGAGACCTCATCAATGGATATCTTGACATGTGTATGTATCGTGCCACTTCGGCCCAACATCCTACCCCTTGGGTCATGGAGGTATCGCTGGTCCTCATGGCTTGTTGCAATCCAGCCTAGCGAGCGCTCGCCGAGTCCTCCCGCACAAGTCCCGGAAACCAAATGCTTCCTGATTTCACATGAAACAAAAGACCAAGAACCAATTATCTATTTCAGTGTTGTAATTGGTCTTGCATCTAATTACTTAGTCGAAGTTTCCTGTATTTTAGGTTCGTGATAATGTGTTGTCAAGAGGTAGGAGCGTAGCAAGGCCTGCTTTGCCGGTGAACATGGTTTTCTTGTGGTCATACCTCCCCGAACAACTACAATTGCCGTCGGTAACGAGCTCGGCATAAAGTCCATTATTTACTACTTGACAGTCATATTGAGGCAGAGATAACAGACACGGCACGTTTCTTCGAGGTACTGCATTCCCCTCTGAAAGATACCTCGGCAAGTCTTTAGATCCAGTTGCAGTTCTTTACTTAGCGCCAGCCCTTAAAGGTCTAAATCTTCTATTCGCTCATATAACAAAGTATACAGAGAAGATTGAGTGACTCTTCTATGTTCAGTTCGTCTCAATCAGAGACAAGTACCAGGAAGAGCTTAGTGTTGCCGTGGGAGCTAAAGCTGTTCTCCTTGGTAATGTTACCACTGCTACCGTGAGCATGTATCCAGCTGCATAGTTACGT
Organism: Fusarium bactridioides; assembly: GCA_013623355.1. Taxonomy (NCBI): domain Eukaryota; kingdom Fungi; phylum Ascomycota; class Sordariomycetes; order Hypocreales; family Nectriaceae; genus Fusarium; species Fusarium bactridioides. The sequence continues at coordinate 22,464 of JACCKW010000004.1, read as the reverse complement.
GGTGGTTCTATTATTAGCTTATTGAAACACCAAGGAAAACACAAGCCGCACCTGTGGACGACATTCGACCGAAACGTTGGTAAACCCCCTGTTTCCTCGTGATACATCCTGGTTATTCCACGATGCAGGCTAACGTCATGTTCTGCTAATGCAATACAAATGCGACACTACAATCAATTTGTCATCCATCTTGATCCGTGACCTCCTGCAAGGCTCGGGCCGAGTTCAGCTCTCAAAACATAACCATCATCTAGCGCTTATCATTTCAACGAGCCATTCATAAACCTAATCAGAATAGTCGGCAGAGACCGAGAGCAAGCCATAAAGTATGAATACGAGGGATAACAAATATCCCAGCGCTAAAAGTCTGCAAGTTTACGTGTCTATCAAATAAGTAATCGCAACCTTCACGATTCTTAGAAGTCTTTGCGACCCATCTTGGAACAAAAGTCCTGTTCAAGTGCCAAGCCCTACTTGTAATGTGTGAAGCATTGATATCTTATCGAATTCTACTTATGTTTCGTGTAAGATTCTCGTCACTTAGCGAATTAGTTCAAAGTTGAGGTACTTCTCTTCTTTTTCACATGCACTGCTGAGTGGTAAATTGGCTATGACTCAAGTTCCCTGAGCGGCTTTGGACAGAGATAATGGTTTAGCACGGCGACATCTATAGCGGCAATCAGGGCCTGTCATATGTCAACTCTACCAATAAGCTTTCGCACTCAAATCAATCAAACCATGGAATTGTCCATTTCAACCAAATCACATGTTAAACTTGTCAAGTTGAAGTGATTGATGAATTACACGCGCAGCATGTGATCGGTTGATCGTAGCGAATACGCGTATTATCCCGAGCCATTTCCCTTTCGTACCATGAGAAAGAATCTACATAGTAGTTCGTCATCAGGAAATTAGAAACTACCCAAGCGCCCACGAGAAGTGCTAAAACTTAAAAAGTAATGTCGGGTCAAACTTATCAACATACCACTCACTTGAAATAGATTTGGCGGATTTGCCAGTCCGGTAGCGATAGGCTTAATACTGGCTTCTGACTGAGGTGCGGGCGTTCAGGTGTGAAGTCTGTAACAGTTCGTATTTTTTAGCCCCACCTGTTAATCTTGTAGGGTTAGTAATCCTTGGAAACCTAATACAAACGGACACACGGAAGTGTATCCGGCAAGACCAAGGTGATGCAGGTTTATCTATTCGTACGTAAGCTAATAGACACGTTGCAGGCGTAGCAACCGCTAATCCTGAACCCGCACCAATGGTACAGCCATCCGATGGCTCTACACTTGAGAGGTTATTGACTGGGCCTGATGTCTAACATCGGGAATATATCCTGCAACGGATGTTGTTTAGCGATGACCGGGGAATTGTAGTTGCTGTGTCCTCTGCTTGGACATCTGTTAGGCACCGATAGGGCGCGTCTCATATCGTTCGATCCTCAAGATCAAGACAGACGGCAATTGGCGTTCAGAACATAACTATGCAGAACGTGAAAACTGGGACCAGAAAGCTTTTTCGATTAGGCTTAAACCCCAATAGTGCCATTTGAGTTAGTAATTGGTAGCGAGATCGTATGTATCAGTTCAGAATAGATGCCTTCTTCTATAATTCACTTTCTTCGTCGAGTTTGCTATGTTATGTTAGGTAGATATTTGTCCGGGAGAGCACAGGACGTACGAAGCTAAATTGTTTACAATCACTGTTATACTACAATCAATACAGATCATCTGCACGGCCTTCTGCGTCGGAACTGTACATATTCTCGATCCTTCTGTCTACTAATGCCCCCAGAAGGCACCTCTCTACGCCAAATGCAGGAGAACCAGGATCTCCAAACATCCTCGGGAATCCACTTGCAGGGAAGAGCCACAAGGCAGCCTAACCGCTGCTCTATAGACGAGGCAATCACCTCATTCCACGATCCCTAGGCAAGTTCTGTACCGGCTCGACCTGGCAATTTTTATCTAGTGGTCTCATCCAGTGAGACCTATCATCGCGGCCCGGCTGTTCCGGGTAGCAGCTAAGGCTTCAGAAAGAAAGACATTGTCTACAGTATACAACTGTAGAGGTTAGTTGGAGTTGACGGACCCCCTCACTGTTGATGCTCACATCACGCGCCTCACACGTGCAGTGTTTGAGCTACGAGAAGGTCAATAAGCCAGTCGGGGCCCGTAGGTTGAAGTTGGTGGCAACTAGGGGCCTGAAAGGTTACACAGCTGAGGGCTGCTGATCTTGTTTAGCAGCTGAAACTGCAAAGGTCGATTGAGGCAGTGTTGCGCTACAGGTCAAAACGTGGGTGGCAATGTGATTACCCTTAAATGTCGAGCGGCGGAATGCCACAAGGATGGTCTAGGCAGCTAAGACTTTGGGATATTGGTTGTGCGGGACATCGAAGGGATGCAGAGCCCAGAATGCCGAGCGCTTCCGAAGCCATAATATCGAGTTGATCAGAAGCCAGAGATGTTATATAGTGGATGGTACCCGAAGGTAATATCGTAAGCCCATGGAGCTCAGTGTCGTTGGACATATATCACGAAGAAAGGTTAACTCTCTGAATACCTTCCTTTCGGCAACGGTTAGGGCTCTACTAATCCCAGAGGTGGCTATGCCATTTTAGCGTGTAAAAGTTCTTCGCCTTAGAAGAGAACTAACGGCAGATACTAGGGAAAAGCCTTCACAAGAGAGTCTCGTTAATGAGCAATTCAGTGCCGTTACCCATACACAAGAAGCCGTACAAGAATGGGCAGGGTGTTCAGTATCTTCAAGAGTGATATATTATACATTCACTTAATTTAAATGCTAGAGTTTCTACATACACCAGTACTTATTCCTGTATACCACTAACCACCTTTCTCAAAAATCGCTCTCATTAGGGTACACAACTTTATGAATCTAATCATGGTAAGCTACTGAATCCGTCGCGCGTTCGAGCCGCATAGCGTGGCTACTCTGTTTGGCGTTGACGGCACGGCCCGTAGTATCCAGGGTGGGGCCGTCGATACTTTAACACGAGTTTCCAGCATTGCTTGACCTTGATGGAATTAAGCAAGGCATTTCTGGTCAGTATCGGTACATGCCGAGGCGGACGTCATCAACAGGGCTCAAACGGGCGGAAGACCGGGCCGCACACGTAAGTCAACTATTCGTGTCATGCTATACGACGCTGTTGATTCCCTCTCATATATCACTGAGTCAGAAAAGGGGCCGAAATCAAGTGGGGAGACAATTATGACACGGCTGATCCCAAAAGGTTAGTGCTATGCCGTCAACAAGCTTTAATAACTGCGTTAGGCTAAGCTTGATTTGACAAACTAGAGCCGAAGTAAGAAGGTCTAAACAGGCATTTAGAGTTTGCTACCTGCTCGGATGCAGGGTAGTAGTTGTCAAAAGCTAGTAAGTAGTACTCCGTACCTGCAATGGATTTATGTATTTATAAAGGTGCATTAAGTCATCCGCCAAGGTAATTGCTTGATAAGATATATCTATTGCATAGTTCCATCACGTCGAGCTAATTATACAGCAACAAGTTTTTAGAGTAAATGAACACCTACTAAATAAGAGTACATACCCTGGGCAGCGAGTTTCAGCTTCAATGCTTACCCGTGGAGGCCTGAAAGTATCCCCAAGAATACCGAAAGTTGCAAGCTTGCATGCTCTCCACTTCCCTGGAACAAACCCTTGCTTCCGGAAGTCTAAATTATGGAAGCATTTGGTGCTCGAGTGAAGAGAGGCAAAAGGATATTTGAAATGCTAGGCATGCATTGCCATCGGTAGTTGATGAGATTCGGATGGTACGGATATGACCAATGCTTCAGAAAACAAAATATTTAAATCGGGGTTATTTAAGCAGTGACCTCTACTCTTTTATATTGTAGCTGCTTTTTTCTTCATGTTTGAAATTGTCAGTCCACACAACCTACAACATGTGCCAATTCACCCTTAGCTCTTTGTTCTCGCTACCATCATTCTACTCACAATTGATCCAGATGACTTGCCGTGAAAAGCCTGCTAGTAAATACCTTCTTTACGTCGCCTTATACGCCCGAGGAGGAAAGTCCACGATGCCAGAGCATGAAGACAGGTTAGTGTCGAAGCGGCTGTAGAGCATTATCAATGATCCGGTATTAATGGCGTATAGGTACCATTGGGCCTTCATAGTAGAGCCTCAAAACGAAACCAAAAATAGCCAAAGAAAGCGCTTTCACGTGAAAAGGCTTCTTGAGGTGGTAGGAGAGCAGCGGACAGCAAGTTCCTATTGGCACTTTGAAGAGATTGACATCTCCACGGACGCACCTTCTATGATACTCACGCGAGTCCTTATCGGTAAAGTTAAGGACCTGGATCGACTTTGTCTCTGCTTTAGGCGTACACCAATTCAGCAAGAAGTCAAGACTTGGAACTGGGTCGACTGGATCGAAGCCGCATTTAATGCAATCACTCAGGACTACGGCAATCTGGAAACCTGCGTTACGAAGTGGGAGAATTTACGGGATACTGTTATGCATTATATTGAATTGAAGACTCTGGCCCATCGCTTTGATGGCACAAGAGCATACGACTTCACAAAGGTACCGACTTGGGATATGCTCCGGGGAGCGGAGATTATACCTTGAGGGCAGGGAAGCAATTAGAGTGGTTATGAGAATGGGTTTCAGCAGGCTCTTAGCACTTTAATAGAAGTTATATTAACCAATGTAGTGGCTATCCTTGATTGAGAATAGAGTAGCATCTAACCATCACAATTCTGTATTGTCCGCCTTAGTTAACCGGCCAATCTATTAATCTTCTATGCCAAGGACTTTGACTTGGCCGAGACTTAGCTCAAGCTCACGTTAAGCTCAGGTTGAAGCAGCAACTACTCAGGATAGTAAGTAAGACAGGAAGTACCGTAAGTCAATGTTTACATTACGTATAAGACTGATTTAGTCTCCTTTAGCTAATTTATTTTCTTTATATAATGTCTCCTAATGCATGTAATTATAGCTTAATATATAATGCTTTACATCTCTATTATTTTCCAATGAACCTATATTATAAAATACGGATTCCTAGTTTAGACTGTACTAAGGTTATACTATACTGTAATAATTTTAATTACGCTGTGTTTATTACTAGTAATAATACCAAGGGATATTAGGTAAATAAATAGCTATATACATGTCCCGAAAAGCTATAATTAAAGACTCTTTAGTAAACTGTAATATTATCAATACAGACACTGATTATATAACTTATATATTGGCCTATCTTAAGGACTATTAAAAAGTATCCTTACTCTTTTTCCCAGCCTGGGGAGGTGGATTTATCCTAAGCTCAACATTAGGTATAGGGTACCTTATAACCAACTCGTGGTATAGAACCCTGCGCTATAGAACTGTTTTAACATATCTCTATTATTCTCTAGACGTTCAGGAGCCGAAGTTGTTAATTATTAGCGGAAACGGTTGGTCCGTCCTTCCCTCCCGTCCCTAGTCCCTGTGCGGTATCTATACTACATAAGGAATGTCGGAAGTGACACCGGTTCAAGAAGGTTGCATGCCTGCCCAGAATGACCCCCAACCCCAGTCATGCTCCACGGTTGTGGGCCGTTAAAAACTTTGTTGGCTCGCTGAGGCTCCTGAAAGGTGCCAAGCGATGTGAAGCCGAGTACTGGCAAGCGAGTTTCAGAAGGTAAGTGGGCGGCCAATGGGGGAAGAGATATGCTTGTTTTGTATGGTATCGGTGATAATTAACCCGAATGCGACATCCGATCAGAGGAGAGAGTCTATTCGAGGCGTTGGTTCCATGGGCTCGGCAACGCCCGAGAATAAAGAGCCCTTAAATTTGTAAATCTCCGTCGTCTTGGAAAAAAGGTCAACATGTCACTTAGAGTCCAATGACCAGATTTGCACATAATGGTGGTGGAATATCCCGACTCTTTGTCTGCTTGAAGTAGATTCAGACGCCTTGGGAACAAGGCCAAAACACAAATGAGATGACCAAGACTTTGTGGCGAAAGAGTCTGGCGGTAACCGTTATTTTGCAAATTATATCTCTTGTGGAAGAACACGACTTTAAGCCGCCAAGAACTCAATCGACATCATTCTTGCTTAGACAGGTGGTACTGCATTATCTAGGAAATTTCTTTTTTCCAGCTGTGTCGTAGTACATGCATGCCAGGAACAAGTGCATACAAATATCCATGTAAATGACCGAGTCGCAGATTAATGGTCTCGTCCAAACTAGTACCAGGATGTGAATCCAGCATCTGTCGTGTGTGGCAATACCCTGTAAACTGTGACAGAGTTCTTATCCGCCTTTAAGGTTAAATGCCAAAATGGGCTGTTCGTATGCAATACGATGCCTCAGTAAGTACGCGCATACCTTCCGGGGTTTCAAATAAAGACGCATCAGTCTCTGAGTCTTTTCTCGTTCTTCCTTCGAGCTGCTTATTCGAAGCTGTAGTTTCCATCAGACGCCCATGTCAGAGTACTACCAAGGGCCCAACAACTCGGCCAAGCTAAAAGCCGTGACGCTTACGTTACTGGCTAGTGCTACTATTTTAGTGATATGGAGAATATCCTGGCGACTCTCGAAAAGGGTTATTGGCCTACCGGATTACCTGCTGATACTTGGTCTGGTAAGATTTGCGCAACCCCGTCTTAGGCGCGACTAACCTTTCAGTCCCTAAGCATATGTCTTGCTGGCTTCAACCTGGACCGTAAGTGTCGTGAGCTCGTTGGCGAAATATCTCTAAAAAAGTGTAAGCGTACTTTCGATGGGGATATGGCTATCACAAAGATGATCTACCACCGGATATCCAAAAGGCTCTGACGCCTAAAATTGTACATCTTCGCGTCACCCCATCACTTCCAGTCCGCCACTAATAATTGCAGTGCTTCTGGCTCAACCAGGTCTTTTTCAAGGCGACAGCGGGCGTGATCAAGCTTTCAATCTGTACCATCTATATGAACATCTTTAGCAAACCTGTTCTCTTGAGTACAAGAATTGCACGGTATGCCAATTTTGCACTGATGGGCGTCATCATTGCCTACTACACTGGCGGCACTCTGGTATCGACCTTCCAGTGCAACCCGATTCGTAAGGCCTGGCAAGGTGATCTCGACGGTACATGCATCGATAACACCAAATTCCGTGTCGCAAATGCCTACATCAACTCTTTTACGTCTGTATTGCTGGTTTTGATACCATTTCCTGCTCTTCTGTCAACAGGGCATCGGAGCAAAGAAATATGGCAATTCCTCTTTCTCATCGCCTTGGGACTCGCGTACGTTGACACTGCCAATGAACAAAAATCTTTGTATTAAGACGCTGACGGCTTAGACATACGGCTTGTGCTGTGGTCCGCGTTGTGATGATCTACGTGCCAAACGAAGGAGCTGCTACTGATCCTCACTGTATGCTCATTCCCTATCCCGATGCTTTCCGTTGTGTTAACAACCTCAGGGTACAATACTACGCCCAATACTCTCGCCATGGCTGAGATATTCACGGCCGTCATCGTGTCTACCATTATGACAATGCGCCCTTGTTTCCAGGTTGTCTTTAGTGGGATAGCGACGACTGTCACGAGTACCTCACGCACACGAAGAACTAAAGTTGACAGCTCAGGTGTTTTGGCATCAACCGCAAGCCAAATACGAAGGTCTGATCGTCAAGGCTTTAGTAAGATTGGGACAAGCAAGACTGAGGTGTTGAACATCGAGTTGCAGAGCAGAGACCGCAGCACTGAAGAGCTATTTGTGCCTGGTCACCATCCCAGTACAAAGCATGAAAATGTATAGAATACTTGTATATATAAATATCTTGCTATAATACATCGGGGGCAAATAAGACTCTTGTATCTCACTCTGACTTATGCAATTGATTCAGGTCGGTGCTTACCCTGACTTCTTGTCAGATTTAGTATCCACACGGGTGCGATAGTGCCGCCTTGGCTTATTTGCGGGCAGTCTGATCCCACCAATAGTTTTTCGTTGGCTTTAAAAACCGGGTATGAGTGTAGGCATCTCGCACTTTCCACCTTGCCAAGATGAACTAACTGTGTCCACCGTTCCCTCTTCCGACGGGGCCCACGATCTCTGTCCAATGTCAAGCTAAATGCCACATCCCGTTCGATTACCTTCAAGGACAGCGGAATGAGCTCTGAGCTAAACTGGTACTTACTCATTACTCAGCTCACGGTGGGGAAGTTTGGGCCCTGAAAGGCTTATATCTCGCGACTTTAAGGCGTCACTGTCGGGAACGTAATTACCATATAGTCAGTAGCCTATAAATCTCAATGCATTTTATTATGGCTTCTTTTTGCTATTAGTTCTAAAGAATCGGAAATAAACTTCCTTAGTGCTTACATTTATACTCCGCAATCGTGCCTGATTAAAATCCTGTCATCATCGTCCGATTCTATCTTCCCTCTCCGCCTCAATCTCGGGGAACGTAGACTGCAGCGTCTGTGCCGTGCCCCTGCACCTCGCGTACGCATGTTACACTCTGCCAAGGCCTATCCTAGTCATCCTTCGGGATTTTCGGTGGGTGGAACAAGGATTAGTCACCGAGAGACATTTGTTCGTCATCCCATCTCATTCCGCCCTCTTTTTATCGTTGCTTCTTTAACTCGAGGCTGAGCCGCAGTTCTTCAACATTAACAGGCTGAGTGCAAGTGAAGGAAAACAAAGGAACAATGTCTTTCCTACTGCACCTTTGCTGGCGTTTCATTGTACTCACCTCCTTAGTGTCTACTGTTGTTTGTCATGATGACTATAGAGACTTCCGCCACAGATGTCTAGCCTTCAATCCAACAAGGCTCATCAACAATTCGGCCTTGACGCGGCAGGAGTTTGTTTCTGCTGGTACAACGTTGCAGCTCTCAGACAATGTCCCGACATGTAACCGTGCCTCCCAGGCAGTCACAGTCGACCTCTGTAGAATCGCCCTACAAATTCCTACCTCAAAGCGGTCATCAATCAGCTTCGAGCTATGGTTGCCGAGTGATTGGAAGGGATCGAGATATCTGGCAACTGGCAATGGTGGAATTGATGGATGTGAGTAAATTCCCAGGCGACCAGCTCAGGGTAATAGCAAAGTTGAGACAAGACGTTTAGGCATCAAGTACGAGGATCTTGCGTATGGCACAACTAATGGTTTCGCTACTATGGGTACCAATAATGGCCACAATGGGACCACGGGTATTACCATGCTGAACAACCCTGAAATTATCAAGGACTTCTCTTACAGAGCGTGAGTACTGTCGTCTTCCCCAGAACCATTAGCTAATCAGCAAAGTCTGCACACTGGCACTCGCTCCGCGAAGAAGCTGATGAAAACTTTCTACGGCAGGAAACCAGCTCACAATTATTACCTGGGCTGCTCACTGGGCAGTCGCATGGGTATCAAGGCCGCAGAGAAGTACCCTAAAGACTACGATGGAATTGTCGCTGGATGCCCAGCTGTTGACTTCAACAATCTTCAAGGCCAGAGGGCTATGTTCTACCCGATCACAGGGTCTGCAGACTCACCTAACTACATACCCATTGACACCTGGAAGGGCCTCATTCATGATGAAGTTCTCCGGCAGTGCGACAAGATTGACGGCGTCGAGGATGCAATTATCGAGGTCCCAGACAAGTGTTTCTTCAATCCGAAGACCTTACAATGCAGCCCCAGACGCCCCAAGAACTGTTTGAACGCGGCTCAAGTCGCTCAGCTGCAAAAGATCTACGCTCCTTATACTTATCCCAACGGCAAGCTCATCTTTCCTCGTATGAATCCTGGCAATGAACTCCAGGCCGTATCGAAACTCATCGCAGGTACTCCCTTCAGTTATTCTGAAGACTGGTTCCGATATGTTGTATATAACGACCCGAGCTGGGATGCTAGCACCTACAACACGAATGATGTCCGAAAGGCGGATGAGCTGAACCCATTCGACATTCGTACCTACCCAGGAGAACTCCCCAAGTTCAAGAAACGCGGTGGAAAGTTGCTGAGCTATCATGGTGGCCAAGACAACCAAATCACACAGTTCAACACTCAGCGCTTCTGGAACCGCATGTACTCTGCAGACAACAACCTGCAGGACTACTATCGCTATTTCCGCATGTCAGGCATGTTCCACTGTAACTCTGGTCCTGGCGCGTGGGCTGTTGGTCAGGGTGGTGGTGCCCCTGCTGCGGGTATCCCCTTTGATCCCCAACATAATGTATTGGCGGCCATGGTGGCTTGGGTCGAGAAGGGTCAGGCCCCTGCTAGCTTGACGGGTACCAAGTTCATCAACGACACTGCCACTAACGGGATCGACTTTCAACGCAAACATTGTCTCTACCCTAAGACCCAGACATATATTGGCGGTGATCCTAAAAAGACATCCAGCTGGCAATGTCGATAGACTATGTAGTATCAATAGCAACGAGCCTGTGTTCATTTAACTAGTTTATGTATAATATGGATAGCAGTGTCGTTATTTTGATTGTGTCTTTAATATTAAACACGATCCTGATATACGAGCTAAGAACGATTTATCAAATATCTACAAAAACTCCACTACTGGCTCACGTACAGGCGCATGGAATTTATCCCCACCAAACTCACGCGACTGGATCTGGACGTGGAAGTTAATTTTCGCCTCATCGTCAGTGTTGCCTTTCAAAACCTCCATTGTCTTGTTATCGATGGCAATGAATGAGTTCTCGTTCAGATGATCCTGGCAATTGCGGCATCCTGCAATATTCCATCGACTCAGCACAGCTTCACGCCCAACTTCAACCTTCTCACCACTGGGCAGTTCAACATGGGTGCGGATGACGAAGGAGCCAGCGTAATCTGCACGGCTGACATTGTGCACCCGCGCGATCTTAGCAATGGGCTCCGTGGGTGGCTCAAACCGGGCTGGATCATTGTCGAGCGAGCCACGGCCATAGCTGTATCCAAGTTTGTTGATGTCTGTAACGTCCTCCGACGTGTAGAATCCACCGCTAGGCTTCGTGAATGGATCCAATGGACTATTTGTGTCCAGGGCTGTACCCTTGGGGAAGGTTGGGTCACCCAGGCTAATCGTGCCATCCTTACCAGCCTCGACTATCAAACTACCAGTAGCTGTGCAATCATGGCGGAGCTGCCACTGCCAGAAGGTATAGTCGATGAAGGCGTGGTGAAGGTAGAAAATGGGGTCAAAGGCGGCTGTCTCGTTCTCGCCCATGTCACCGTTGGCACCGAGAATCGGATCAGCGTTATAATTGCCTTTCTCATAGAAACCGCCAAGCGCAAGGTGGATGGCATTATGGGGCTCCTCGAGAGCGACGCCATAGTGCGGCTGGCCACCATTCTCAATAATGTACTGGACCATGGAGGCCTTGTTGGAGAAGACGGTGTAGTTTGGCGCCTTGAGGCAGATCTGAAAACGAGAATAGACCGAGTAGGTGTCGGGAATTGTGGTCTTAGGGTCGCCATCGGGCGTGATTTTGACCGTGCCGTCTAACCAGGCTTTAACATTGGAATTGAGGATCTTGGTGTTGCTTGTATGATCCAGGTACTGTGCGTTATGCTTTTCGGTATCGCACTTGTCCACAGGGTTTCCAACGAGGCCGGAAAGTGGGTAGCGGACGGTCTGATAGCCGGCAGGCTTGGTGTACCGGCTCACATCCGGGGTGCTGTGGTTGTCCGCCAGATCCTTCTGAAGCGTGTACGAGAACAACGGATTGTCCGTCTTCCCATCAACAGGGAAGGGCAGCTGACGAGCAGTCACGAACCAAGGGATTGGATTCTCGTCCGTTCCGTAAGTTGCACACTCATCCCAGAACGGCAAAGCCAGATCTGGGGCCTCAGGCAAAGCATTGCGGAGTGCATTCTCTAGGCGATACAGATAGGCTCTGTGCCAGGTTGGGAAGAGGACGGTCTGGTGCTGGCAGTATCCACCACACCAGTCCGGGTTTGTAGGATCATCTTTCACCAAAGGCTCGCCGTGATAGCCAGCAATGACGAAGAAGGAGTCCGGATCGTTGGGAGGTAGGGCCTGAATCTTGCGGAAAGCCCTGACGAGGTTCTCCAACTGGGTCCTGTCACCAGCGTCGTAGAGACTGACAAGTTCCTGGAGAGAGCGGCGAACGCGCATGATGGGCTATAGCAACAAATATTGATATCCTGATGTTGTTGAGTAGTGGATTGGTGGTCTCGATGCCCACGCAGTAAACAGTCTGAACTTTATAGTTGATAGCTCGCTCCACTCAGATTGCTTGCTCTGCAACACTAGTATGATCACTTACTTGTGTTTCCCATCGAGGACGGCAAAGGTCACCTCGATCAAATCATGAGGCAATGGCATGAACGTGGCGAGCTCAAGTGAGACACAGGTAACACATCCGTGCGGAGGTCACCAACTTGCGAATTGGTGAACGGCGGCATGGTGCCAACAGCAGAATAGAAGCTGAAAACTGCGGAGTTTTATCTTCTTCTGGCGACTTGATTCTATATTCGCAAGGATCAGCTGTCTAACCCTTTGCCATTTGGCAGATACCAGACATTGGCGCAGCTTGATATCTGGAACAATTCCTCTAGAACCTTGTTACTGTATGCCTGCTGATAGAAATAGTGAGACAATTTGTTCTTGTTATGGAAAGGTGTCTCGATAGTGTATTACCTGGTAGACCTGAGAGATTCTAGATGCATCTGTTGACTAGAATATTGTTGAGGTGGCGCGAAAAGGTGATAACTTGAGATGCAGTTAAAACCCAGTAGATAAGACACGATTCTGATGCATTCGATAGCTTGACGCGGCTCCACTTCTTCACCCCGCGTTTTGTGGGCTAATAACACATTTTTGGATGCTTCAGCCAGCCTTAATAGCTTAGTTGCCACATTGGTACGTCGTTCAGCCAGTTTTGTGTCTCCAGCTTCCATATTTGGCTGCAACTAGGTCAAACGGTAGCAATAGTCTTAATATGTATGCAACCGTTTTTGGCGATATAGACCAGGACTCCGCCACCTTAAGTGATGCTAGGTAACATTAGTAGCTGCATAAATCGCTGAGCCACTAGCCATAAACACTCATTGCCGCCGTGTGGATATGGCTGCATTAGCTTCTCTAGTCGAGTCCTGTTTCACTTGCGAATATGTAGTCACATGTCACGAATACAGTCTGTAGGTCTTGGAGGCCCGTAAAACACCATTGGTTATTTGTTCAATTCGGTTCTGACCGATGAGACATGATACTAAGACTTTAGTGTCTTGGTATTCCGGACGCTATCGATAGTACAATCCGATAGCTGACCTTAGTGTGATTTAGTTAGTGGCGATATTCATGTCTCAGCATTGGCCCAGACCCTCAGCCGCAAATCGCTGGAGTAATTAGATGTTGAGCTTCTCCTCGACAGGGAGCGGTTGAAAATGAAAAACGTTCCAAAGTACAAAGCACCTATGTATATAAGAAGCATCTCCCCTTGTTACCAAACATGCTTGTCATCATCTCTAGGACAGTTTTTCAGACTTATCCACTCCCATATTTCTACTTCTCCCAACCACGGAAATCAGACACGCTGGATAAATTGCAGTGGTGCGGTACTGATTTCAGTTCCACAATGGCTTCTGAAGGTCTCTCGACCAAGGAGATCCTCCTTGATGCTGTTGAGCAAACAATCGGAGCCGATCTGCTCAAGACCATCCAGCCTACTGACGTCTCCAACGTGGACCAAGATGTCAAAGGCCCCGCTATCACTCAGGCTCCGGTATGTAGCACCCAGCTGCCCATCCCTCCCGTTTTCCAAGCCGCCATGGAACGTAACAATGGCTTGTGGGATATAGTTGTCGGACTAAAGGAACACATACCTCGCTGGGCTCCTGGGTCAGTCATCAGGTGGACCGCTTGGCGAGCCGGATTCAAAAGCCAGGACGATGCCGACTACGCTGCTCAGCAGCTCAATGTTGCTGCAGAGAAATGGAATGAGGCTGACGTCGGTGTAACTTTCGAATGGGTACCGCTAGCAAAGGATGCTACCTTTGTTTTGACCAATGGTGGTGCCAATGGAACTACCCTCGCGAGAGCCTTCTTCCCCAATGGCGAGGATCTAAACTATGTGTTTGTGTACTCTTATGCATTTAGCCAAGAGTGGAAGCCACACAGTAAGTCCTTTCTGTAGCTTTGACATCGATTCCCCAGGCTGACGATCTGCAGTGTGGAATGTCTTCATGCACGAGCTTGGGCATGTCATCGGTCTGCGACATGAATTCGCTATCGGGGATATCCGTGACGAGATGACTGCGGATAAAGAGGGCGAGAGGGCTGTCCGTATCGGTGCGCCTGATCCAATGTCTGTCATGAACTACCGCAACGAACCGCCGCAGCTCCAGCAGTCCGACATCGAGTCAACACGTAACTTCTATCGTATGACCGAAGACGCTAACGGCAAGAGCCCCGCGATTGGCATGACACAGATTATTGATTACACCCCTCTTTGAGCTGTTAGTGGAGAGGTGAGCAAGGAGTAGTAAGGAATAGTTTAATTATGCTATCCTATAAATATCTTTTTACTCGGATTAAAGCTGCTTATCTTACAATATGTATATCGCCAGGCTTCAGCGTTAGTTATTCACGTTTATGTATGCATTGAAGCATTGACTTACATTTCGCATTAACCCCAGTCTTTGTCGCTAGCTACTGTTCCTCCTATATATATCCATCTATTCCTTTCTTAGCTCTTTTGCTATTATATTATTATTTAGAATACTTGCTCTTATTATAGTAAGGAGTTCTCTTGCTCTTCTGGTTAAACAGTATATAAGTTTCTCTTAATTAAAGGACTAAATTAGTTTGATATAAGATATACCTTTATACTTTAAATCTTAATTTCTAATTTAATAGCTTATTAATAATAGGGAATATAATATAAATTAAAGGCAACTTGTATAAAACGTTGCCCTTACTAATTAAAAACCAAAGATGACGATCTAAACCACAAGGCCGAGTACGACAATTCTTTCAGCCCACTTACTTAGATTTGCGTTTTGGATAACCGACATGCCCGCGCCGCCGCCTTGGATCATAAAGGATAATACGTCTCCAAGTACAAAAGTCCTTGTCAACTTTGTTGGCTTAAGAAGGGAGTGATTGTCGGCGTTGAGACCTCTGATGATTCGACCAAGAACCATGTAAATCGAGGCAGCGAAGAGGGCGGGGGCAACGAGGATGAACATGTTCTGAACGGCATACGGCATGATTTTACCGGTTTTGCTATGAGCACCCGTGCGGACGCCATACCCGACCATCTCGACTGCGGTGCGAAGGTTAGAAGACATGGCAAGAATAGAAGGGAGATGGCGACAGCTTACAGAAGCAACCGATAGCAAACACGATGCAAAAATAGGTACGTGTCTTCCAAATCTTCCAGACTATGCAGAGAAGCGAAGCCATGAAGAGTACCAAGAAGATGGCTGCCGCGGGTACGCTGGGGCTGTAGCGCCAGAGGTAGGCGCCGCCTTTGGTAGGTTCGACTCCGGGGACCGGCTCGAAGAGACCTTCGGTGGACATTATGCTGTCTAGTATCGAAATAGGTATGAGATTGGCGTGTGACTTGGTCGGTACTATGGCGGTTCAAAGTTGATGAATTGATGGAAATCTGCAGATGTGATGATGGGATTTTGAACGGTCTATGGGGATGGCTAGGAATTTGAAGGCCTTGCAATATTTATAAAGCATTCAATGCCACTCGCAAGAAATAAATAAATCATTCTCGGGTATGTATACGCGTCCTTGGGTTAGTTTCTCATCCATAATGCGATCTATTTCTGAAATCAACAACTCAGGATCAATATCTTACATGGTCGAGCGGAGCCTGAGCACCCAATCAAATACTTCTGTAAACGAGGAACAAATCATTGATCTGAGCATACTGCTAAAGGCCAATCAAAAGCATCTCTATACGGTTGGATACGGGGATAGTGTGCATCAGTGGATACCGCTAATGATATCTCCGGAGGCTAAAACATGGCCTCGCCGATGCACGGTCAAATCTGATTCAGTGTTCACGTGCTGTGCTCCACCATACCTACGTTAGAATACGAGTATCCCCCTTCTTTACGGAACTAGACTTGCTTTGCCTGTTCACATCCTCCCAACTTTCACAGTCGATTGACTCTCTGGAATCGTTGCTTGCTATGGCCCGCCCCAAGTCCAACAAGTCTTCCACAGCCAGTGACAAGCCCCTCAAACCACGTCGGTCGCACCGCAAATCTCGAAATGGCTGTGGCGCCTGCAAGCAACGACACATGAAGTGTGATGAATCTCGACCGATTTGCCTCAACTGCAAGATTTCCAACCGTGGATCCCAATGCATCTACATCAACACTGGTCAGAAACAATCCCCGCCGCAAATAACGTCAACCGCGAATACGCCCTCTCCTTTCCATCTCTCTTCTCATCTTTCTCCCGCAGGCCCGACGTCAATATCGCTTAGCCCTGCTGGATCTGTCAGTTCTACTTTAACGACACTCAGAGACGCCCCAGCCAGAGGCGACTTGTTCGATCTCAGCCACTTTGCCCTTTATCATCATCTTTTAACCAATCGTCACACCATCACATCAATTGATCCCTCCAATGAGAGCGTCATCTCTCACACATTGGATTGTGCACTTAAAGCCCCTTATTTGATGAACCAGGTGCTTGCCCTCTCTGCGCTCCATCTGAGCAATCCCCCTTCGCTGCAGCAACCATATTATCAGCTTGCCACCAGTCTCCAGACAAGGGCGTTGGCCTTGTTCAATAAGGAGAAGCAAGAGGTCTCAGAAGAGTCATGCGTGCCCATGTTTCTCTTCTCGTCGATGGTTGGATTGCATGTCCTCTGCGATACCCTTCAAGGTCCAAGAGAGAGTTTCGGCGCTGTTCTCGACCGCTTCGTCACCTATCTGTCCATTCACCGTGGCGTTCGTGCTGTGACGAAACATTCATGGGATACAATCAAGACTTCGGGACTTGGGCCCATACTACAGCAAGTCGAAGGCGCGTTCCCAGCACTCGATAACAATATAGAAGCGACAACCATCCTCCACGAGATGGTAGACGCAAACGCCTCCCTGTCATCGGCCACCAAATACCACGACGCCGTATCTACGCTGCAGCGGTCCTTTTCTCTCCATACAGCACTGAGTCAGCCCAACAGACAGCGATTCGATGCCGCGATAGCATTTTGTCTCGATGTTGATGACGAATATTTCGAATTGCTCAAGAAGCGACAGCCAGAAGCGCTGGTGATCCTTGCATTCTTTGCAGTCTTGCTGCATTGGAATCGATCCACGTGGATAATCGGTGATGGCGGACAGTATCTAATTCAGTCCATTACATCTCATCTCGGACTTCATTGGGCAGAATGGTTGCAATGGCCCAACTCAATGCTACAGGACAGCAACAGTAGTCTAAGTAGTTGACCCCTCTAGAAGGGCAATAAAACTTTGCACTTCTTGAACACTTGACATCTTTATCGTTACCAGCGATCCTTGTATGCACATGCTAGGCAATACATGCCTTTTTTAGTCGATTGTACTGTATCTATAATATGCCCACGTAAACTGCTAGGCCATGATAGCTTCTGTCTGCGATTTAAGCTCCCAGCCACAATTCTCAACTGCTAAGGGTCAAAACTCCACATTTCATGGTCTTCACCCCACAAAGACATACAGATACGAGTATTACCCCCTCGATAAAGCATTTTCTGCCCCCACTATTACAAGGCATTTTCTTATCTAGACCCTGTACCATTAGGTGATGGAAGTTTCTGATGTGTTGCCGATTACGCGTGTAGAGAATGTGGAGTTATGACCGAATGATTGCATGAGAAACAACCATTGGCATTACAAGTGCCACAATTAGGCTAGTGCATCCTTATGGGGACTGCGAGATTAATAGATATAAGAAGGCCTTAGTGTAGGCTACAAGAGTAAACAAATAGCAGGAAACGAAATGCTCCCATATCTACAAGTTATATTTTACCACTTGGCCCTATATACCAAGCAAAGAACCATGTCTCTCTCTTGCTCTGCTGATGCTATCAGTCAGCCAATAATCTTCGGAGGAAAAGTCATCGATTTCGCTGTTGTCTTGGTCGAAAATTATAATTTTGAGGCAAAGTCATTCCTTTACTATGGCCACCCAACAACCGTCGCGGAGGATGTCAACTTTTGCAACGTCACCGTCACCTACACTCACCCTGGCCAGAACGATACTGTCCACGTTGAAACATGGCTTCCTATGGACAACTTCAACGGTCGACTTCAGTCCATCGGAGGAGGAGGCTGGGTCACTGGACGATATCCGCCTAGCTATGCTGCCATGAGCGGAGCAATTGGTGAGGGCTATGCCACCTCAACGACTGATGCCGGGCTACAGCTACAATCGGACTATGGTCCTGATAGCTGGGCCCTGACCAGCGAGGGGAACCCCAATCTCTCCCTACTCCAGAACTTCGCTTCTATCTCCCTAGGCGATCAAGTATGTTCTTACCATATCTTTGTAACCTGTTTATGCTAACAAGACTGGGCAAACATTGCTCAAGGGTTGGTCGAAAGCTTCTACGGGGAAGCACCGAAGTATTCATACTGGAGTGGCTGTTCTCAGGGCGGAAGACAGGGTATGATGCTTGCACAGCAGTATCCAGAAGCTTATGATGGCATACATGCGTGTGCACCGGCAATCAACTGGAATCAGCTCTTCATGTCGACCCTTTGGCCTCAGCTGATCATGCAGGAGCTAAATTACTTTCCGTACCCCTGCGAGATGAATGCTATCTTAGCGGAGGCCATAGAGGCCTGTGATGCACTTGATGGTCTCATTGATGGAATCATCTCCAACGAGGACGCCTGCGATTTTGACCCAATGGACGTCGTCGGCAAATCGTTCAAATGCTCCGATACTGCGAATATTACTAGTATCACTGAGGAGGCTGCCAAGATAGCCAAATCTACCTGGTCAGGTCCTACAACTGCTGATGGCAAGTTCATATGGTACGGCCCCAACACGGGAGCTCAGCTGACGAATGACATTGGAATTGCCATGACCACATGCGCCAACGGGACTTGCAAAGGAGCTCCGGTGGGACTTGGAGAGGTATGGATCAAGTACTGGATAGAAGCCAACCCGGACTGGTCGTACAAGAATATGAGCCGAGAAGCATTCGATCATTATGCCCACGAATCTCTTCAGCGGTATGAATCAGTAATTGGAACCAACGATCCTGACCTGAGAGCCTTCTACAAGAAAGGCGGCAAGATTCTGGGCTACCATGGAACGGTAAGTTTTATTTCTTACTTGCGTAGCAGCCCGAGCTAACAAGTTGCAGCACGATCAGGTCATTGCAGTCAAAGGCACAAGACACTACTACGAAAAGGTAAAGGAGATCATCCCCGAAGTCGCAAGCTTCTACCGCATGTTCGAAGTTCCTGGGCTGCTACACTGCTCGGGCGGCAAGGGAGGACAGCCGACAAACACGTTTGATGCACTTCGAGCTTGGGTCGAGAACGGGACTGTGCCAACTGAACTGCCTCATTCTTTCGAGGACGCCAATGGTTATGAGCAACATCGTCTTCTCTGCCCTTACCCTCAAAAGGCGTGGCTGAAGATAAATGACAGCAATAAGGCCGTCTACAAGTCTACTGACTTTGCTTGCGTCTGAGTTTGACTAAATCTTAGATGGTGTGGCTATAAGTAACCTTGTCACCAATGCAGTAGACATTCACCAGAGAGGAAGGGATTGCAGTCTTGTTCTGGAAAGCGGCGTCTACTGGTATGTTTCTTATAAAGGGAGCTTAGTTACTGGGCAATTAGAGCACTAAGCCCGGATTATAATAGACGCTTCCCGGAGATCCAACCCTCAGACCCAAAAGAAGCCCCACTCTTGGGTAAACTGATCCACCCTGATTGACTTGATCCTGTGCCGTCACCCTCACTTATCTTTGTGCAAATCGTCAACGAGCCATTAACTCAGACCTAGTGATACTAATTGGCATATTATCCTTACAGGACAAAATGTCGCGAAGCTTACAAGCGTGTTATGGCTGGTATGGCTCTCTGTGTTCTACCTCACATTTCTAAGAGATACTAAGCCGAAGCTGATAGCCGAAGAGCAAAAGTTAAATGCGATGGTGCAAGGCCGCAATGCATGGTATGCTCGCGCAAACAAAGACATTGTCGTTGGCCGGAGACTCTCGCCCCCGGTGGCTATAGGGCTATACGTTTTGAAAACACTTCGCCAGTGACCGCAGGGCCTGCCAGGGAGCCACCTGTGCCAGAGATTACACAAACTGCCACGAAATCTATGCCAAGTAGAATAACACCTCTGCTGAAGCAACGTCTCCTTCATGCCTTCTCCCGTACTCATCAGGGTGTGGAGCTTTGTGGCTGCATTCCGCTGGATACATTTGCAAACGATAACATTGCCGGAGAGGATCAGTTCCTGCTCGAAGCGGTGCTTGCCCTGTCTGCTCTCCATGTTACTGATTCTGAGGTCGAGACGGACTCGCAATTCAAAACCGCCAAAGCTGTCATGCTGCATTATCGACATTTGGCACAAGCATCGTCTCGGGACTACTCTGATCGACCTACCAGTAAGTTTTGCATATGCTGCTCCAATAGCAGAAGATGGGATATATCACTCACACATATCAAGTCACGACTATACGAGCGAATTTGGTCTTGGGCCTCTGTGAGCTGCTAACAATGGCCGGTTCCAAGGCGTGGCTCCATATTGGGCTTGTAATCCGCTTTGCCCAAATTCTGCGTATGCGTTCGGAGCATAACCGACGTTTGAGCCCGTATCAGCGAGAGATTCGTAGGCGCACATTCCGGGCATGTATAACGCTTGACCGCATCGTTGCCTACTCTACGTTCCGAACACAAACGATAGCCCTGGATTTGGTTGAGCTGCATCTCCCCTGCAGCGAAGCGGCTTTTGTATTCGGACGTGAGACCCCAGGGCCGCGGATTGAGGAGCTTGGACGCGAGCTTCAAGATAATTCTGGCTCGTTAGCCTTGGCCTATCTTGTCAAAACTGTTCTCCTTTGGTCACCCATAGCTCAAAGTTTTGTTGAGCATGGCCGAAGGCTCCTATCGGGGAAACACGGCGCAGAGGCTTGGGGGAGGTATTGGCAATCTGAGGCAGCCATTACCAGTTGGCTTAGTAGTCTCCCGAGCGGAATGAAATGGTCCGAGAACAACCTCAGAGCCCACAAGTCCCTCGGACAATCTTGCCATTACGTTAGCATGCATATGCTGATCCAACATGCAATGTTTATTGTGCACCACGAGTTTTTGGTGTATGAAGAAGATCAAATCTCACTGCCAGATATCCTTTCAGTTCCCATTATGACCGCAAGCGGCTCGACAGTCAATGAGCAAAGTCTTGCCAGCACACAGGCTTGCGTTGATGGGGCAATGCAAATTGTGAACATGCTACGAACCATTGAGCGAGTTACAAAGGAGATACCTCCGAACCTTTTTGCTGGCACAGCCATATCAACGTCAGCCAGTGTCTTGCTCTGGGTCTGCTATTGTAGCCTTGAAGTTGTGTTCCCACCAGGATCCCGGATTCAAGAGCCCGAGGTAGCCAGACAGGATGCCAATTATCTGCTAGCGGTTTTAGACACTTGGGCCGGCACTTGGCCTCGGGCTCGAGCATGGGCCAACTCGATTCGACTCTTGGATGAGTTCTACCGGTCAAGGCGTGGTGGCCGAGGACTCCCTCGAGCAGCTCCACCCGACGAGACCATTCTGCAAAATGAAAAGAGTGAGCCTGACTCTGGCGCTGGCTCACCAATACACTTGCGCGATGGGGATGGACTTCCTGATGTCAACACGATCCCTAGGGAAACATATTACAAGGTTCGGATGATCACTGGCTTGATTCTTGAACAGCCTGAAATATGCAGATCTATCCTGCAAATGCAGGACGACGAGCCTTCCACAGAACAGTCGGAGCAGGATCCAGTCTCTTGGCAAGCCGACTTTGACTTTTCATGGATGGAAGACACAGAGCTTATGGCGGAGCATTCCGTCCTGACAGATTATGCTATGTACCTTGATATTTGAACACCAGCCAGTCTGATGTAAACACCGACCAATCCAAATACTATCCTAGGAGATACATGAACATCTGAATTCCTCTTTAGTAGACATATCTAAACTTCCTGATCTGGGTATCCGTCTTGTCATCCATGGCCATAGCTTCAGACAGTGCTTCACGAGAAACAGGATCGGCGTCGGCCATGTCCATCGCGGCCTCCTCGAGATCGCGATTCTTGTTGACCCAGATCAAGTAACGACGGAAAGCATAGGAAAGCACGAAGCAAGCTGATAGGCAAACCATCATAGCAGCAAATCCGCTGTCATACCTGGGGGCCTCGCGCGCAAAGAACAGCTGTGGGCCAATGAGGTTTCCAGCGCAGTAGGCAATGAAGACCTTGAATTGCCCTTTGGTGCAGTGGTCA
>JACCKW010000003.1:0-16360 GCA_013623355.1 Fusarium bactridioides | reverse complement strand
CCCGAGCTGCCCGGGCAGCTCGCCTTCAAGACGTCGTCCTCAAAGAAGAGAAAGCTTTTGCGAAGCGATCTACCCCTAGACTCGGTTGATTCATCGTCGCCCTCTCCTGACTCAGTCCTACCCTCTTGCGAAGTCGACGACGATCCCGCTCTCTCCTTCTCCGCCTCCGTGGCCTCCAACTCGAACTCGTTCCTGAGGGCCGACTCACAACCCGCTTCGAGCCTCCCCCCTCGCCTCCAGCATCAGACAAGTTCTTTCGTCTCGGCCGATTACGCTTCGTCCGCTGCCTCGAGCCCCTGTGCCTCTGCCTACGCCGATCTTTCCATTGAGAGCGATCGTGGCGGCGACGAGACTGGCCCGGCCCCAATTTTGGCTTTGGCCAGAAGCCAGTCTCCCTTACGTCTCTCCCACCGAGCTATCATGAATGGCGATGCCGACCTACCCCAACGCTCCTCATCGCCTTTGAAACGACGCGCTTCCAGTATGGATCCCGAAAACGATGCGGATAGGACCCGCGATGTCGACATGGGTACATCACACGCCAATGAGTCTACTGAGGGAGTCTCACAGCTGGTCCCTGAATCGCTGCCGCGTGATATGAGCGTCGAAGCGCCTGAGCCCACGGCAAGCTCGCCCCCTGAGGCTTTCCCTGCGCAGCGTAAGGCTCACCACGTTTCCAATTTGCAAGCACCGCAATCCGTCGCTAATTCTGGTCTCCTAGCAATTCCTTCGCTGCAAGAACAGATCAAGATCATAGAGACTCTCTTAAAAGCCTATCAAGAGGCGCAAGTGAAGGAAGGGGACAAGGCCTATCTCGTATCCAACACCTGGGTCCAAAAAGCACTCTCATTACGCGGCGGCCCCAAGGACAGCAAGGAAGGGGATTCCATATCGGACCTTCTCGGCCCCGTTGACAACTCCGATATTATCGAGGAAGTCGTTGCAGAACCTACCGGCAACGAATACATTCGTCTGAAGCAAGGAACTAACGAGAATGAATTCACACTCTTTCCAGAGGATGCTTGGAAGATGGTTGTCGACTGGTATGGTATCAAGAACGGTCAAGAAGCCATTGCTCGTGCTGCTATCAACACTGCTGAGCCCGGCGAAGAGCCTGTCATTCAGTTCGAGTTCCACCCTCCAGTTTTTACTGTTCATCGTTTATGGTCTGAAATTAGCCCACTTCCCATTGAGCAATCCCTCAAGGCCAAAAACCCTCCTCCTTACAAGTTCGTCCGAAGTCGCAAATACCATGCACAGACATTTGTCAAGGAGATTAAGATAGCCACTGGCGTACCGCTAGACCGCAAAATTCGCTTATTTATGGTACCTCAAGTCCAGCAGGTCTCTGGCCCCTCAGAGCCCTCACGAGCCCTCACGCCTCCAGACTCCCCAGGTCGAACAGAAAACAGGGCTAGCTCTACAGACACATGGTCAAAACTTCTTCTTGACAATGTTTCCTTTTCTCAAGTCCGTGACCAAAGGGTCAAATGTAAGCTGGAAGACAGGACCACTGACCCCAATTTTAACGGCAGTTCAAACTTGACCATGTTCGATCTCGTGACAGATCAAACTCTGGTTATCGATGAGGCCATCGACTCCTTCTGGGTTAGTAACTACACTGGGAAAACTCCTCCGAATGGAGTGGTCGTCCCCACCAGAAGTGGTCTGGCCTCTTCTGATGCGAGCGGTCGAAGCAGTCCTGCTCCCGGTGGCCCATTAACGCGTGGCCGAACGGGAAAGAAGTCGGGTCGGAGCATCGGCGTTGTTGGTTTACAGAACCTAGGAAATACATGTTATATGAACTCTGCACTTCAGTGCGTACGAAGCGTTGAGGAGTTGACCAAGTACTTCTTGACCCACGAATATCTTGATGAGGTCAATAAGACTAACCTCCTGGGATACAACGGGAAAGTTGCAATAACCTATGGAAACCTTCTGAAGGAGATATATACGGAGGGAAGGGGCTCTGTGACTCCTCGAGACTTCAAGAATACGATCGGCCGTTGCCGGTCGACTTTCTCTGGATATGGGCAGCAGGACTCGCAAGAATTCCTTGGGTTTCTCTTGGATGCTCTTCAGGAAGACCTGAGCCGAGTGAAGAAGAAACCTTATATCGAGAAGCCTGACTCCACCGACGACATGATCAACAATCCGGAAGCTATCAAGGAAATGGCAGACAAGGTCTGGGACATAACGCGCCTCCGGGACGACTCAGTCATTGCCGACCTCTTCACAGGCTTGTATAAATCAACACTCAAATGTCCTGAGTGTGGCAAGATCAGTATCACCTTCGATCCTTTCAACAATCTGACCCTTCCTATTCCTGTTGAGGACGTTTGGACGGCTAAAATCAAATTCTTGCCCCTCAACGATGTGCCGGTGATGTTTGAGGTCGAACTGCCCAAGCACGGCGCTATTGAACAGCTCAAACAGTTCCTTTCCGCCCGGACAGGTGTACCCGTCGAGCGATTAATAGGAGGAGAAGAGTACAAGGATCGCTTTTTCAAGATTTACGACAACAACCTAGATGTTAGCGAAGAAATCGCGAAAAATGATCTTGCAACCTTCCACGAGTTGGATGCTGTCCCAACCAACTGGCCACATAAAGCGAACAAGCCACGCTCCATGCTGGATATCGACACTCCTCTCGAAGCTCCCTGGGATGACCCACGGTATGAAAGGATAGTGGTGCCCGTATTTCACCGCATCCCATCAAACTATGGTCGTGCTCGGGATGGTGTGGCTCCCCCAAGCTTCATCTGCTTCACCAAGGAAGAAGCTTCCGACATTAACCTCATTCGGCGCAAGATCCTGGAGAAGGTTTCGAACTTCTCAACTTGGTCTAAGCTCAGGAACGGCCCGGAGGAGAACTCTGATATCGCTGACGGAGAGGTGGTTGCTTCGGATGCTGACTCGTCTGGCGATAGTAAGGTTGTTGCCAATTCGGTTGAAGGTGAGGATGACATTGTGGATGTGCATATGAAGGACACGAGCGAGGCTCTCCCCCATCAGCCACAGATTCTGAAGCGATTCAACAAGGACAGACCCAGGTTTATCGACCCAGGTAGCTTCCTTGAACCTGAACTGCAAAACCTTTTCGACCTTTGCTACTTCACAGACAAGGCCTATTCTGGCGATGTGCCAACGGGCTGGTCTCACGTTGATCACCATCAATTACTCCCTAAGTTGTCGGATCGCATCCCTCAACTGTCACCCGACGATGATGATACTGCCAGTCGTGACGACGAAAGCAGCACGCCTTCTAATGAAGATGTAAGCAGCAATGACGAGAGTATCAAGGCGGAGACAACACAAACTAGAATGGTGGAAGAGTCCAGTGAGGAAGATGTTCCAGAAGCTCCACGAGTAGGTCTCTCTGTTAGTTTGTCCAACAGTCCCAGCGCTTATACAAAACAGAAGTTCAATGGACGTCCCTCAAAGGTAAAAGGACGCAAGCTCAAGGGCCAGAAATTCAACAAGAAAGCCAACAAGCGCCGAGAACGTATGCAGAACAAGAAACACAAGTCAGCTTCTGTCAAGCCCCAGCCTCAACCTCCTGCTGTTGCTGATGGTGGACCTCTTATTCGTCTGGGAGAAGGCATTGTGGTAGACTGGCACGAGGAAGCTTGGGATAAAGTGTTTGGTGGCGCTGCAAAGATCCCCATTGATGAACAAGGAGCTCCAACATTTATTGATCTTGAAACGCTCACGGACCCTGCCCTCAAGATTGCTCAGAGAAGAAGACACCATCGTCGTACACGAGGCATCAGTCTCGAAGAATGTCTGGATGAGTTTGAGAGAGCCGAAGTCCTCTCCGAGCAAGATATGTGGTATTGTCCCCGGTGCAAAGAGCATCGGCGAGCCAGCAAGAAGTTTGACCTGTGGAAATCGCCAGATATTCTTGTCGCGCATCTGAAGCGCTTTAGCAGCTCTGGATGGCGCCGCGACAAGTTGGACGTCATGGTTGACTTCCCTATCGAGGGTCTCGACCTTACTTCCAGAGTCATTCAAAAAGAGGATGGCAAGGATGAGATCTATGATTTGATTGCTGTTGATGATCATTACGGAGGTCTCGGTGGAGGTCATTACACCGCCTATGCCAAGAACTTTGTCGATGGGCGATGGTATAACTACAATGGTGAGCTGCTACATCTCTCTGAGCCCTTAACCATGGATCCAAGACGCTGACAAGCCCTACAGATTCGTCTGCAAGCCCTGTGTCTGACCCTTCGACATGCATTACATCAGCTGCATACCTATTGTTTTACCGTCGCCGCTCGAGTACCCCTTTAGGCGGATCGCGGTTCGGAGTCATCTCTGAGAAATACAAGAACAGCGAAGAAAACTCTGAAGAAGAAGAAGGCGAGGTGGGGGAAGGTCAGCGTCTCGGCGAGGGTTCCTCCCTGAATGGGTTGTCGAGCGCTGGGATCGGAGCCGCAGCAACTCGCCATCTCGGCGGTCGTGGTTCGGATAGAATCACCGTCACCTCTTTAGCCGTACCGGACGACGAAGACGAAGATCTCCCACCCTACGATGGAGCTAACCGGATGGGGAGCATCCACAGTACCGTCGAGGACGAGGGTGTAGATGTCAATGGAAGCTACCAGCGCCTGGACAACAAGTCACTCAACCTCGTCCAGGGTTGGAACTTCGAGGGCCTGGGCGATAGCGGTGCCGAAGACTCTACAGGTGCCGACATTGGTTCTGATGATGTCCAGCTAGACTCTTCAGCTGATGAGCGTGGACTCAGCCAATTTGATGATCACGACACAATCATGACAGGACAGGACCCCGCTGAGGGCGAATCCGAGCCTGTCGCTCCTCGAACGACGAATCTTACAGACACCCAGAAGTCCACATGGAACCGTAAGGATGTGATCGATGTGCAAACCGCGGCAGGGAGCGACAGGGATTCGAACGAGGTGACCGAGATCCATCTTGAAAATGAGAAGGGAATCAAGGCCGAGTAGGACGGCTGTCCAAAGTCGGGCAACAAGCGGCCCAAAGTCATGATGACATATGGTAGACGAGATACGAGAAAACGGTTAAAACTGCATGAGATGATGATCCGGGACAACCCAACTTGTGAAGGGCATGTTGACGTTGATGGAGGGAGGGGAGTAGATAGAAAGAGGCGGCGAGAGAAATAGATGGTACAGATCGCCGCACATCTCGCATAGGGTTGAAGGGTAGAAAACGGCGTTTGGTTTTATTTTGCATCGAGCATGTTCAGCTGAATGGACTTGACGAAGTCAAAAACAGAGGATGTCTTGTCTATGGGTGTGTAGTGTAATTCAAGCAGTACCTAGTCATAAATGATAGACATTCTCATGTGGCTGGTGATACACAAGGTAATATGCTTCACTGCCCTCGCCAGCTTCAGGGCTCTCTTCGGATGAAGGGCGCAAGCCACTGACGAAGGATCTGCTTATCTCGGTTTCAAATTCATTCCATGGTCTTATATACCCTTGAATATCTCAGTGTCGCCAGATGTTTCTAAGTTCCAAAAGCCCCTGTTCCCTGGAGCCAGGACTCACAAGAGATGCAAAGTATGACATTCTCCAAGCACGGTACGGATAACTCACCAAATTATCTGTCGGTTGCAAGAGCATAACGCGACCTCCAATACGCATTGTGTAGCTTGCCATACAAGGCTGGATCGTTGTATTAGTTATCTCGACACTGGTGGCGGCATGGCATCAAGGTTTCCCCAGCTCGTGGACCCTGGTTCTGAGCATCCACCTCGGCACGCTTGTTGTACTGTATTTGGGACTGAGGACGAGAAACAAATTGCGAGAGGTTAAACCCCGCGTTTCAGGAGATCAAGTTCGGTTGGAAAGCATCGCAGTTGAAGACTAGGTACGGACAGGTATCTGAGGAGTATGCATTCGAGATACCAGATGAGCAGTCACTTACGCAACTGATGAGGTAGATACAGTTAGTTCGCAGCAGTGGTGCGGCGTATGGGTCAAACCCTAGACCTAGACTACTTACTACTCGTCAAGATCGGGGCAGGTCTTCGATAATAATCAATCAGCCAAATGGGAGCCGGGCGATGCCCTTCCTCACTCCGCGCTCCACTCGGGTGGGCTGGATTTGACAGCCAGCACAGCGGCCGCTAGATTGAGGGCGTTTGATATGATCTCGCTATGCCTCCTGGGGGTTTGACAACTGAAGAATGGCTTGATGGTTGACGCGATCGACATCTCGAAATCCATCTCGTGTTTGCCAGACTATTCAGTTCTCCACAGGCTTCAGCCAGCCACCACGTTAAAGAGTTGAGCCTCTACAGTCTGTATTTTGACGTGTTGAGGCACCACCAGCAGTCAGACGATGTTTGGAAAGAGCTCATCATACATCAAGACTAGGTAAGGTACTAAGGTAGGTAAGACATGCTGTTATAGGTACCGAGACATATGTACGACTGGCGATAGTGAGTCCACCAACATCGAGAAAATGAAGTTTTGAGTGTCTAGTGTCGCAGAATGGCAAGACCCAACATATCCACTACGTGACCCATATCCTTTGCTTAAAACAAGCAAGACAAGCAAGACTGTTGATGTTGGATATTGTGAGCTAGGTAGGTACCTAGGCAGTACGCCAAATACCCTATACCAAAGGTTTCCGGAGACTCTAGGGCCCAAGCCATCCATTCTTGGGTTGGAGAGTAAAAAAAGTCGAACCGAAAATGGGTCCAGGGCGTCTTTAAGGACCAGCCAGAACTGCAGAAGGAGCACGATCCCATAAAAGCCAGGACACCTCTCGCCGCCGTCTCGGTGACTCTGTGGGGCAACTTCGACAGGCCGCCCGCTGGGCTAGCAGTCATGGGTTCTTGCCTCGGTTCGGGGATTCTGGGGTGGGGATGGAGATAGAGAAGTGAGTCTTGCTTATATTGAGGCTCGAAGTGGAGTCTCTGTAATACTAGCAGATCGAGCTTTTGAAATGCGTCATGTGTGAAAGGGCTTTGACAGATCCAAGGCTAGGTCGGTCGGTACCTTAGCCAGCTAGCCAGTAACCAGATCATGGGGAGTCCATGAGGCTGCTCTTGTGGTCCATGACCGGTATGGAAAGGCTTGATAGACAACATGCGTAGCGTACAAAGAGATAGGAGCCGAGTACTCCATCATTCCCTGGATGGGCTGCAGGTTACAGTTATCTGGTGACTAGCTGGAGCGATGAATAGGTAGCCATTTCATGTGCGGTTGTCCTGAAGGTCTTGGCTTCTTTCAAGTCGCCTAAGGAACCATCTGCTCAAGTATGTGTGCGTCGATGAAAAGGAATTCTCGCGGTATCAATCTATTGTTTCACATCATTCATTGGAGCGAAACGGGGAATTTTGGAAGTCGCATCGGTAGACGTTGTTGGGAGTTGTGTGTACTGAGTCCAGGAACGAACCGAAGATGGGACTCCATTATGTGTTTGGCACCTCGATGGCCTGGCAGCATGGGTAACTGTCGACAGCCATCCTATACCTAAAGCGTAGCTGTTGCATACCTCGTCTCTCAGTAGCTTCACTTGTTAGAGGCGGGGAGAGTCTCGAGCCGTTCTAGTGTGGTGCGGGGCAGCGGGCCTATGGCGAAAGCGACAGGTGATGGAATGGGGCAATGGAGAAGGGAATGAATGAGCACGACAAGAAGAGTTGAGAAGAATGAAGGCGGAGGCGGTTGGCGTTACTGATGAGAGTTCGATAGGGTCTCGGAAAGATAAGAGGCTCTGTCTGGCGACGAGATCTGGATCTCAGATCTGCTGCGTCAAATCACGCCATATTGGAATGGTTCGTTCGTTTGTATCAAACCATAGGGGATAGCAGACTCCCTGACTCCCTACCTAACGTTAGTACCTAGTCGACTTGAATGTGGAGTTGACTGGTGGATGCTGCGAATGTACTTCGTAGGTGCCTACTCACCTTAGGTACCTAGGTATAGATAATCCCAGTACCTTCTAGTAGGCAGTCTCAGGTAGTAGAAATCATTAATCAATTATACGTATTGTGCGGAGTACGGAGCACGCAGATAGATCCAGAGCCACAACGATATTGACAGCCAGTCACTGAATTGATGCATGGTAGCCCAGCGGCCCAGGTAAGGCATGGCCTATCTTACTGTGTAGTACCTACCTAGGTAGGTAGAGTTGGGTTGCTGGGTTCTGGCTGAACAGCGGCATCTGCACTTTGCCTGCACGGAATCATACCCGGTGCATAGGTAGGTACCTACTAATGTGCTGAAAGTAAAGATAGGTACCTATGGCGCCTACCTGACTGGTAAGTAGTACCTCTCCCTCTCCCTTACCTAGGTACCTAGGTACCTTCTTGAGTTCTTGAGTTGCACCTGGACAATGCATAAGGTAAGTTGTTCTTGTATGTAGGTATGGACCCGTATGTAGGCACTATTAGTAAGGCAGGTACAGTATGCTCAGATCGTAGTGGAGAGTTTACCTCCACTACCTACCTGAGCATGGCCATGACCTATGAACCTGACCGTGCGGGAATCTTGTGAGTCTTTTACTCTCCAGTTTGGTAAACCAAATAAGAGCTTTTATTGGATATGATACGGGAGACTCAGCATGACGAAAAACTAAATGACAGCGCATCACCTGGCTGAGGAATGAGCTGCCTTGCCTTTTCACAATAATACCTGTGCTTAGTTACCTGATTGATCAATTACCAAGTGTACACTGGTGGTGAGTGTTGGGGTTAACAAGGCATGCATGTGCTATGTCGAATACACTGTGGTACCCAAACTGTACTTCCTTCGAGAATGATTCCTACCTATGTGGTTCCCCTAGGTAGGTTTGCGTTGCAGTCCACCGCACACCCCTGTTCAGTAAATATGGGGCGAATGACCCCATTCTAGATTCTCGAAGACGGCCAGAAGAATTCAAAGCAAGCCGCTTGGACCCTTCGTTGTCAACCCTGTTGGCTGACGCTGCACACACGACGTAATTGGTTGTCATGAAAACAAGGGGCCCCCTGGTCCTGGCTAAGGATATGGGGCACAAGGTGGGTTCTGCACTCAATTCTTAGCCTCTCTAGGCTCTGGTCCAGCTGGCCTTGGTGCCTCGCGTCGCGTTGCAAGCATGTTAAGGCACCTCCGGCTCCCATGCCTGCAAGCCCATGAGGTAAGGTAGCGACGATCCTCGACCACATCCAAGAACATCGTCCAACCTCACTCACGATGGACCATTTCGGACCTTGATGCAGGCGGCACAGCAGAGCACGTAACCCTACGATGGCCTGTAATGAACGTTATGTCTGACCTTCCCTACCTACCTAGGTACGTACACTCGACCAGGCTGTGGTGTTGTGTTGCCTCTGCTGACCAGGCGCTCGCCACTGTAAATCACTAGAAAAGAACAAGGCCTCAGAATCCACACAACACGGAACCTAAGTCTGCGCCCTCTCCGCCAGCCCAGACGGCACTTCCGCAAACTCTGATGCCTCTCTACCTTTGCAAGTGTCTACCTTAGGCAAGAATAGGTACTCTTTGTTATTGTACTCTGGATTGCTTGCGTTAATCAGGAGCAGTGCTTGAGACTTGACCATAATGCATCCTGTCATCGAATAGAGCATTTGATTTGGTAACTGGTGTTCCTAAACTGAGGCCAAACGGCGTTGCATATTCCCTACTATAACTCTACTGAAACCTATTATAGACTGCGAGATCTGCAACATCAAGCTAATAGACTGCACAGGACTCCTACTCAATCTCTATTAGGAGTTCTATTTTGTACGTTTTACATACCTACTCAGTTAGGCATGAACATCTCGGCCCTTATTCATGTTTCAAGCAGAGCACTCATTTCCACCCTCCCTTGTTTGTATACGGTTTTCCTTTCTTTTTCCTTACCGTCTATTCAGGTGTCGTTAGGAAACCTGACGAAAAAAGAAAGAAAAAAATTGGGATTTCTTGAGCAGCGCTACCTCATATCCATACCCTGTCGCAGCGCTGTAGCCCCCTAAAACGATTCATAGCCACCTCCATGGTTCTAAATAGTGATTATTAGGTATGGAACAAGATCGGTTTAACTCCTTGCCCCCTGGCTGAGACCTCCCCTCACACTCACATTCCCTTCCCTTCCCTTCCAGCTTCTCTCAGAACAGAATGACCTTTACGCTGATGCCTCTGGACTGAGTCCGTCTCACCTGGACCAATTCGACACTTGAACTTGGCCCTCGATCTGTTCGTATCTGACTCGCCGCTTGAGCCCCTTCTTCTCCACGTCTTTCGTACTTCTTCTTCTCGGCAAATCGTTCCACTAAGGCGGTTATCAATCTATTCCAGTAATTCGACTGCCGGCGCCAGGCTTGGTTCCCGCCTCTGTTTCTGCTTGTTAATATTGTCTTTTGGTTCTTGGCTTCGCCTTGCCCTGTCTTTGTTTCTCACGCTCCACCTGTGAGGCCAGAGGGTACCGGCCGATGGGCTCGAGAGGCTAGAACTGTGTTGCGTCACATTTTGATTCAATTCGAACTAGTCAAGTCCAGGCTTCAGTCCAGACATTTACTCTTTCTCTGCTTTTCATCTGGTCTTTCCTCACCCCAATCCCAGGACTTCCGTTGGCAGTGAATATATCTCTTGCCTCATCCTTTCTAATTTCTTTCTGGTTGTCACATCGCACTATCATCCGGACTGTCTGCGTTGCTGTGCTGTACTCACACTTGCGCTACTGTACACTGCAATCGCTCCTCCTCCGCTTGCAGCCACGCTCGCAGATCTTCTCCTTCCTGCCCCGGACCCGGTTACCGCGACTGTCGGTGCCCTTGCCCTGTCTTTGGGTCTTCCCTTATCCTTCCCTAGTCCTTCCATTCTCCGACCAGGGTCAGACACCTTCTGCGTGCCGCTAAGCAGGTCTCGCTCGTACTGCTGGACATACAGTACTAGGTACTAGGTAGGCAGCTTGGACCTTGAACCAAGACTGGTAAGCTAAAGCCTGGGCTGATTCCCTCACTCATTGCCCTGATACCACCACCCATTGTTCCAGCGCACGCGTGCTCCGTTCTGGCCCTGCCCGTAGTATTGGTTGTACTGTACTGTCTTCAGTCCAGTCCAGTTCGTCAATCGTACTTTCCTTCTCACTACCTGTGAATCCAACCCTCAATCCGACGTCCTTCCTTGCCTCTTTTCCTTCTTCTTTTCATCCCCTGGCCCTTCCTATTTCTTGGTGGCTCTTTCCATCTTGGCCCAATCCGAGTCCAGATTCCGAGTCCTCTTGTGCCCTCCGTCTACAATACATCGCGCTTCTCCCTCCTGCGCCATCGTTTTTCAAATCCCTCTTGTCTTCATTTTCGCATCGCCGCATTTACCACGTCTTTCGCGACATCCTCCTCTTGCTTACCAGCTAATATCCGCCCCTCGTCCCTCAGCCTCGACTGAATTTTCTAATTGTACGAACCCTGTCGCCAACCGACTGCTCCCGCCCGCCGCGACGCCAGTCTGACAGCCTGTCCGACCCTTCCCAGCAGAAAACACCATTCGTCTGTACTACCGAACTAGGTTCATTGAATCAACTCAACTCGACAATATCGCATACGAACTTCTCGAGACGTATCAGCATCCCTGGCCCCTTGGTAGCCACAAACCCGTATGTCGTGTGGGTATTGAGTCAATTCTTTTGGGCTGCTTCGCGACAATTGTGTTTTCAATCACGACCTCAAATTTCCAGCCTACTTTGCTCTCATCCAACGTTTGAGGCTTGATCGGCTCGCTCTTTGAGATAATTTAGTCTCCGGCATTTCGTGAGGCTATTTGGCTCCGGTAAATCGCTTCATCTTGGTACAAATACTCAACTGCCCGAAGGGCTACGGTGCTCCAGTCGCGAGACTGGTAGCTCTCCATGAGCACCATGGACCGCGCCTCCTGTCACGTTATTTACGTGAATCGCAATGTCAGCCAAGATGGATTGATTCACGGGTCTTCTGGCGACAGCACATCCGATTGGACAACGGATGAGGCTCGTCACGTCGTACAACCTCTGCTGGATGCCTTCGGAGACGGTTCGTTCTTTCGTTATGGCGTCGCCATGAGTCATTTCTCCACTCACTAACGTATTATCCAGTTCACGTTTGCGCATCTGGAGGTGCCTGCTTAGCAAAATTATTCGAATTACAAGAGGGTTCAATGCTTGACCTGAAGCCAACCCTGGTTCTCCTTGATACGCCAAACGGGGACCCAGTACCTGAAGCCCGGAGAAGGGCGTCGTCACCTTCTCCTTCATGTAGTTCTTCCAACGAAAATGTCGACATCCACACACCCGACGAAGCACTGTACGGTCTGGGACTGCTGCAAAAAATCATCACCGAAGCGCATTTGCGCGGTATGTCTAAACTCGTTGTACCGATTCCGGTGATAAGCAATTCTGAGGCAGGTCACCCCACAACCAACGGACAGATGACCGACGGCACAGCTGAGCAGAAGCCTTTGCCATTGGGATCGCTTGACACAAATCGTCAACTTATCAGGAGGTGCTTAGATCTGGGGGCAGTCGACGTCATAATTTGTCCAATGAGCACCAAATGTATTACAAGTTTGGAAATCTGCGCCTATCGGGCTCACAGAGATGCCGCCAAGGAACAGTCAACCCTGCTGGAAATTAGACAAGGTCGAAAACGGTCGTGGGTTGGAGTCAACGAAGAGAAGCCCTTCGCGTACCTTCGTGAAGCCATGGTATCCGGCCTCATGAAAGGAATATGTCGTTTAGGCACCAGTGACGACCAAATCAACAACGCTCATGTGGCCGTCTCTTCGGAACGACAATCTGCCATTGCTGAGGCAATAGGAAGTTGGCGCTTCTGCGCTCACTCATACACCGATGATGAGTTGTTGGTGGCCGCAATGGACATGTTCAGACATGCCTTGTCTATGCCAGAACTTGAGCGATGGCGGATACATGCAGGTACGTTGTACTGTTTCGGGTTGGTGTCGGTTGCCCGCATACTGACTCAGCTTCAGATCAACTAATTAGCTTCCTTGTTGCTTGTCGCGCTGCATACAATAGCTTTGTACCTTACCACAATTTCCGTCATGTTGTGGATGTACTACAAGCTACCTTCAATTTCCTGGTACATATCGGTGCTCTGTCGCCATATCCTTCGGGTACTGAATCCCGTCCCATGCCAGAGAAGTCGCCTATGGCTTCTCTCATAACTCCGTTCGAAGCGTTGACGCTCCTCATCACTGCTATTGGGCATGACGTCGGACACCCTGGCGTGAACAACGGTTTTCTTGTGACACTAAATGCTCCCCTAGCACAGTTGTACAATGATCGATCTGTTTTGGAATCATTCCATTGCGCCGCTTACTCGCAGATTCTTCGACGATACTGGCCCTCTGCCTTCGAAGACACAAAGATGCGTAACCTGATGATCAGCTCTATCTTGGCTACGGACATGGGCTTGCATTTCGACTATATGAAGAAGCTCGGAGATGTTCAAGAACGACTTCAAGCTAACAATAGCGCCGACGGTTGGAATGGTCGGCAAATTGAAGAGAACAAGTCTCTTGCTTGTTCGTTACTCATCAAATGTGCTGATATTAGCAACGTGGTATGCCTCCCCCTTGTTAGTGATATTATGGGGTCACCAGCTAAAAATGCAAATCTAGGCACGGAACCATGAAATAGCTTTGAAGTGGACTTATATTCTCTCAGAAGAGTTCTCCCGACAAGCTTCGATGGAGAGTGAACTGAGCATCCCTTCATCACTGATGACACCGCCCAAGCAAGACATGACTTCACTGGCTAAAGGCCAACTCGGCTTTATGAATCTTTTTGCCACCCCTCTATTCCAAGGCGTCGCCGACATCATGCCCGCTATGCAGTACACTGTCAACGAGCTTGAGATGAATAAGAGTCTCTTCGAGCTCAAGCTTCAACAAGAGAAAGAAAAGCAATCCCTAGATGACCCAATCAGGAGACGTCTTCTAAAGGAAGGTACATTTTCCCCAAGGACCATGAGCTTTGCTGTACCACAAGAGGAGGAGAAAGAGGAGAAGAGAGATACGACACCTCTGTTCGAGGCATTGGATCGCGGAACGGACACGACCCCTGTAGGGAATGGCGAACTACCCATGCCACGCCCAGAAAGGGATGACTTATCGCCGGCCGACAGTCAGAGGACAATGGGACCATCAGCCGCAAACGGTGTAGCTGGTGACCACAGGGGATCTAACGGATCAGCCTCAACATTTGATGCGGTTAGAGAATTGGCCAATAGTGATCCGTTTCAGACGCAAACGAGAAGGGATTCAGCGAAGCAACGATCCAGCGAGACGACAGATGGGAGTGTTTCTGGGGCTTGCTCGGGAGATTGGGCTTCACAAGCGACAAGCGCTACAACGGGCAAGATGCCGATGTCACCAAGCACACGTGGTACGAGTATCGTGAGCGGAGATTCGACTGAACATGCCGTTGGAATTCCTAAGATCAACGTTGACTCTGCAAGTCTGAAAGACAGCTCAGGAACCCTTCGCCAGGATGGCTCACCTATCGATGACGAAACAAGGTCTGATGCGAGCACGACAGGTGGAAGCATTGGCAGAGCTGAGGGTAAGTCGTTACGAAAGAAAACAAGCAGGTTCAGGATAAAGGATCTTCCCTTTTTCAGAAGGCACAAAGGCACGAATTCTCCGTCTACTACAGACATGACCGGATGAGGTATTACAGCACTCATCAGCCAGAGGTGAAAAGAGGGGCGTGGTCACATCATGCTTCAATGATGGGCTCATGAAGCTAGAGAAGCAATCCAGAGCGACGAATGAGTTGAGGTGATTCTAGCTGAATATTGTGTGTTCTATATGTTTTGTTTTGGGGGAAGGTGTTGGTCTATGTTGCTCTAATGATTGCAGTATATACGTGTACATTATCGATGTGTGGACGGATGGACGGTGTGTCCGCTCAGAAGTCCGAGGAACGGGGGTCCAAACCAGCATCTCGAGTCGAGATGCATCTCCGAAGGAACGGAGAAACGGACAGGGCTACTGGCGTTGGCGCAAGGCAAGGTTGGGACGGTGACGAAAGCAATGTATCAAAATTAAAGAGGACGGTGGGGCGCGGGAAAGGGTTTATTTGGTTGTCCTGGCTCGAGTATATGGTATGGGTTGGGTATTGGTATACGGCATAGGATGATGGACGTAGTGTTGGTGTTGAGTATGGCTGCGAGGCTACGATTGCACACAAGCTGTCACCTGAGATGAGAAATATCATTCAATGATGAACTACTTCGAAGCCTAAACAAAATATGGGTGCTTTATGCTTGCTGATGGAGGTGGCAAGCCTAGCTTCGCTGGCTCGGAGCCCACGCCTCTACGCGACTACACCGGAGAAGAAGCATGCAGGACCCCATGCCAGCCGCATATTTCCTGTTATATGAGATGAGTAATAGATAGATACTTGAGAGTCGGTTTTCATGTGGAAATTGACTTGAGAGAAGCGTTGCAGCTAGGCATTATACGACTAAATCCCGGAGACAAAATGGTAAAAGATGATTGCTCAGAATTGCCGAGGCTCCCTGATGACCCTTGTTTGCTTGGTCTTATAAGGGCGCATATGGGACCCGTTGGTCCACCGAATCTGCATTCTAGAACCGTCACGGATCCTCTGGAAGAGCTTCATTGGAGTCTATGTGGCCTTAGTCTGCGGGTATGAGTGGTGTTTTCGTAGTGAGAGACTGGAAGACCAAGATCAAGTGTGCAGTTGGGACGGTACATGGGATTCTCAACTAACCGAACCCTAGGGAGCAAGAGATCTTCTGACATAAAACCAGGACACCAAAATACCATCGCCTAAAGGCCAGCTAAGATATACTAAACTTGCCTAATTCTTTTCCTTACGTAGGATAAGGATCCTCAGTTTTCTTGCCTCCCCTCGCCGGATGCAATATTCGGGATGAACAGGTTGGCAGCATGTGCGGACTGTTAGCGTCGTCAATAGATGATGTGATTTCACGACAAAAACCTTGATTTTAAATAACTTGATAAGACGTCTTATATGGGTTGTGGTAGTATTGGAAGTTATGGATGATAGGCCACATCTCAGTTTCCAGCCCCTACCTGCTGCGTTGAAGACTTACATATACAGCACTGCAGCGAAAAGGCATAATTATTTAGTTAATAGCCGTCCAATCAGAAGTCATACTGATTATCAACACCAGCCAGTAGAAACTCCAATACCAAAGGCACAGGGAGAAGGTTCATGGCCTCGCTCCCATTCCTAACTATGTCAAGGCCCTGATTGGCAAGCCTAGGATAGTATATTATATTATAAAAAGGGTATATTTATATATATAAGGTAAAGTAGTTATACTTAAAGGAAACTATTTTATATCTATAAAAAGGTTTTATTATTTTTAAAAATAACTTTAATAGTA